>JAYMFT010000042.1:793126-813222 GCA_038088735.1 Panulirus argus | reverse complement strand
ATATGACTCCCCAAAATCTTTCAGGGATGATGACCAGACATTAGTGAGATAGGAAAGAATATCACCAGTGGATCTTGTCCTACGGAAGCCATGCTGGTGATCAGCGAGAAGACTCTGATTCTCGAGGTGTTTAAAGACATGGAGTTCAGGAGGGATTCAAAAACTTTGCATATGGTTGATGTCAAAGCAATAGGACGATAGCTAGAGTAGTCAGACCGGTCACCCTTCTTAGGGGTGGAATGTATCAATGCATGCTTCCAAGGAGAAGGAAAAGTTTTGGTTTTTAAAGAGAAACGGAACAAACGAGGAAGCACAGTTGCAAGTTCAGAGGCACACTCTTTCAGTACATGGGGATGGATGCCATCAGGACCGTAAGCCTGGCCTCTGTCCGGAGAAAGAAGCGCTTTTCGGACAGTCCGAAGAGAGATTACGGGAAGGGGCATAGAATTAGTAAGAAGAGCATCAGGGAGTAAAGGAAGTTTAGAGTCATCCAAGGTGGTGTTAGAAGAGAAACGGAAACCAGCTATAGTACAATCAGAACGGAAAAGTGAAGGAAAGTTAGAGCGACAGAAGTTGTTAGAGATGCCCTTAGCTGAAGACCAGAAGAACCTATCAGCAGATGACGAGAAGAGGTTATCGCACTTCTTTTAAATTTAGGAACGCTTCGCCTCACGGATAACATGCTTGCAGCGATTACGGGTAGTGATAAAAGGTGAATGGGAGCTAAAGGAAGGAGAGTTTTACAGATCCTGCTATGCCTGATTCCTTGCCTGAATGGCCTCAGAACAGGAACGGTTGAACCATGGATTGGAGGAAGAGGTCGTCTAGGAGGAAGAGGGGATAAATGCTTACATTACCACAACAATAACCTTTGTTATTCGTTTGGCGGAGACAGAAACATCACCACATAAGAGACAGTAATTTACCTGAGAGAATTCAAAAACGAAGTTACGTAAGTTATTCCAGTCAGCTTTGCTCAGGTACCAGTATTTAAGCTTAGAAGGGGCTGCTGGAGGGGGAGGTGCCGTAGCATAGATACATTCATAAGAGTGTGATCAGATAAACCAATTGGGGGCGAGATTAGTGTATTTACAGCGGGATGGTCTAGAGGTGAAAAACATATCTACAGTATTTGGAGAATGCTCACAGCGGTCAGGAATATTATTAGGATGGGAGACAGTTTGCTCTAAATCATTCAGAATAGAGAACGTGAGGGCTTCAATCGCTCCACCATCCGCAGGGAGGGAATTCAACCATTTCCTATGATGAATGTTGCAATCCCAGACGTAGAGGATCTCGGCTTGCGAGTGAGAGGATGTCACAGTTTCATGGAAATAGTTTAGATAGTCGAAATAAAACTGTAGTATTAAGAAAGCAATAGGCGAAGCAGAGAAAATGCGTGGTAGTAGGGAGACAGACCTTGAGCCACATAGCAACAAAGTTTGGGGACTCAGTGTCCTTGAGGCGTGTAACTGTGTTGATGTTGGATTAAGCAGACACCACATTTGAACTAGAGAGACCACGAATGTTGGTATTATGAATAGAAAAATAAGGAGGTTTAACAGTGAGGGAAAGGTCGTGGGAGGGGCCTGTGTTACTATTGCCAGAGCCCTCCTTTTCAATGGCAGTAGTGTCAGGCAGAAACCCGGAGATTCTTAGAACCCCATGATTCATGGGACTAGGGGCCATAGATTTGACGGACTCGGTCGTGATGATACTTAGAGATGTCTGCTTGGACAGGAATTGGTAAGAGTACTCAAGTGAAAAAGTAACAGTGATGAGCAAGCTTTGAATAGGTGTATGGTGCTTGTAAAAAAAGAAGATGGAAGGACTAGCCCGGTAGTCCCGTTTTGGTGAGACAGGAAGTAAGACCAGCAATCCTGACATTCAGAATATAAGATATTTCCGGGCACTACTTTAACGTTCCTCAGTCAGGAGGGTAGTACATTCTGTTTATGTTTCCTTTGACGATAATTGCCACGTGCGTCTTGCATTGTTTCTCCAGTCTGTTACAGGAAGGATATTGCCAAGTTTACCCCTGAGATCTGAAGAGGATGTTTAATCATGGGTGAAACTCTTCCGAAAATTTTGTGAAGCTAATAATTATACCAGTAGACCACTAAGGCGCTTTCCCTTTTTTTCTCCTCAAGCACTGGAGCAGCTGTTTACTCGAGCTGCAAAAATTTCTATCAGCTCCCTTCCCGGAACCTCGGAACCTAAAATTAATGACTTCAGTCAGTGTACCCTAGTTGTACCATGTGTCTTGCATTCTGATCAGGGTATCTTCAGAGTATCTTCATCAGGACATGAATGAGCCGGACTGGCAGAAACAAGTCTCGGCTGACAACTCTAAAGTCACCGGGCGACGACGGAAGGTGTTACAGTATCTGTGAGATTATACTGAAGAAGTCGTGCTGAGAACACGCTAAAGGTTGCGCTAAGTGTACCGTGTATGTGGTCTGTAGGATGGGTTAAGTCTACCGTGTATATGGCGCATGGGGTGGATTAAGTGTACCATGTATATGGCCCATGGAGTAGTTTAAGGTTTTCGTGTATCTTGTTTACCTAAGTGTTATCAGATTTGATTAGGAATCATGAACCTGTAATATAAGTTTCCCTAAAGGTTTTGAGAGAATGGAAGTAGTGATTGCCCTCAGTTGCTAGCTTTTGTACTCATTGAGAAGATTACTGATATCTTGCACGATTACCCTCAAAATATTTCAGAGATGTATGCTCAGTTGTCAGGTCCCAGGGACAATGTCTGGAGGGTTTTAAACCTTCAATTTGGTCACCCGCTTCTCCTTATTCCCTCCACCTCTGACACGCATATCATCTTTGTCAACCTGTCCTCACTCATTCGTTCCATATGTCCAAACCATTTCAATACACCCATATCCTCACTCATTCGTTCCTTATGTCCAAACCATTTCAACACACCCATATCTGCTCACTCAACCACACTTTATATTGCCACATATCTCTCTTACCATTACACACTTACTCGATCAAACCATCTCACACCACATATTGCCCATAAACATTTCATTTCCAACACATGTACCCTCCTCCATACAACCCTATCTATAGCCCATGCCTCGCAACTATATAATATTGCTCGAACTACTATTCCTTCAAACATACCCACTTTTGCTCTCCGAAATAACTTTCTCTCTTTCCATACATTCTTCATCGCTCTCAGAACCTTCACCCCCTCCCCCACCCTATGACTCACTTCCGTTTCCATGGTTCCATTTGCTTCCTTCATTTTTTCTTCATTCAAACTTACATCCCAACTAATTTGTCCCTCAACCCTGCTGAATCTAATAACATTACTTTTATTCACATTTACTCTCAACATTCATCCTTTACACACTTTTCCAAAATCAATCACCAGCGTCTGCAGTTTCTTTCTCGAATCAGCCACCAGCGCTGTATCATCGGCGAATAACAGTTGACTCACTTCCAAGGCCCTCTCATCCAAAACAGACTGCATACCCGCCCCTCTCTCCAAAACGTTTGCATTTGCCTTCCTAACCACCCCATCCATAAATAAATCAAACAACCATGGTGACGTGACACATCCTTGCCGCACACTGACCTTCACTGGTAACCAAACACTCTCCTCTCTTCCTAGTCGTACACACTCCTTGCACCATTGATAAAAACTTCTCACTGCTTCTAGCAGCTTACCTCCCACACCATATATTCTTAAGACCTTTCACAACACATTTCTATCAACGATATCATATTCCTTCTCCAGATCCAGAAATGCTACATACAAATCCATCTGTTTTCCTAAGTATTTCTCACATACATTCTTCAAAGTAAACACCTGATCCACACAACCTCTGCCACATCTAAATCTACACTGCTCCTCCCTAACCGGATGTTCTGTACATGCCTTCATCCACTCTGTCAAAACCCTCCCATAAAGTGTTCCAGGAATACTTAACAAACATTATACCACTGCAGTTTGAACACTCCTAGTCATTTGCACTCCTTCCTTGTAACGATCGTCCAATCGCCTTCCTTTTCTCTTTCACTAACATCTTTACTTCATCATCCCACCACTCTACTCTTCCTAATCTGTCTACTTCGCATTTTTTCATGCCACACGCATATCTTGTACATGGCATCACTGCTTCCCTAAATACATGCCATTCTTCATCCACTCCTCTCAATTCATTTCCTTTCACCTTTTGCCATTCTACAGTCAATCTCTCCTAATATTTCTGCAAACAAGTCTCCTTTCGAAGCTCACTCACTCTCACCACTCTCTTCTCCACGACATTTTCTCTTCTTTTTTGAAAACCACTACAAATCTTCACCTTCGCCTTCACACGATAGTGATAAGACATTCCACCAGCTGCTCCCCTCAGCACATTTACATCCAAAAGTCTCTCTTTGACACGCCTATCAAATAGTAAGTAATTTTAAAATGCCCGTTGACCATCTTTATTTTAAACCAGGTATTCTCGATCAGCACACAAGCCTACGAGCTTTTCACCTTTTCCAATCACAAAACTGAATATCCCATGAGCACCAATTATACCTTGAATTGCCACATTACTCACCGTTGCATTTGATCACCCATCACCATTACCCGGTCTCGTGCACCAAAACTGCTGACACACTCACTCTGCTGCTCCCAAAATACTAGCCTCTCAAGGTCTATCTTCTCATGACCAGGTGCATAAGCACTTATGATCACCCATCTCTCACCATCCACTTTCAGTTTTACCCACATCAATCTGGAATTTACTTCCTTACACTCCATTACATGCTCCCACAAAATATAATACAAAAGATTTAGATTTCACATCAGTCATCTTCATGATTACATATAGCTTCAAGCTGTGTGTCAGGAGTAGTTATGACACTTTTTGTAAGCCATTAGATTAGAATGTCATTCTTTATTATATTGATAATAAACATTGTAATGAAAGTCTAAGAACTTTTGTGACCTTTTATATGACCTAAAACTGAATAGAAAGTTTGCAGATTTTTAGGCATATTGAAATTGGCTTTATAATGCACTACTGTACCATTGAAGTAATACATATACCTAATCATAGATTTACCATGTAAGAGCAGGGCAGTGTGGGATACCCAGTATTGTGATGGATTTTATCTTCTATTTATTAAACAGGCCTTCTTTTCCCGCCAACTGTACTACAAGTCAATGCTTGACACTAAAAATCGAGTGTATCAAAGTCTCCTTCGGACAACAAATGGAGGTGAAAATCTTAATGTTCAGGATCTCCAAGAAAGGATGAATGAGCTTAATAACAGGTAAATCAAATTCAGATTTATATAGAAATTGTTAGAGTCAACATTTAATGTAACAGATCAAATACATAACTGTACTTGTGGTACATCTAACTCATTATTGTTGTGTTAGAATGAGTCAAGGGGAATATAAAGATACTTAGATGCAAATTTTTGCATGACTGAGTTTAAGATTTATTTATTTTTTTATTAGATTCTCCAAGGTGACTGCTGCATCTGTGACATGGGAGACTCGCATGAGTGAGAGCATACGCTGTTGGCAGAGCTTTAAGGAGTGTGAATCAGAGGTCACAGAGTGGATAACAAATGCAGAAAAATTATTCCAAGAGAAAGCCATTACTACTAAGAGCTACTTAGAGACTCACAAGGTATGCTAATGTGAAAAGATACATTAAAGTCTCTAGAATCAGATTTATGTTGCCCTTTTTGATATTTCCACAGTAAGAGAAACTGTGAAAATTTATCCAAAAGAAATTACAGTAGCATTTATTTCTCTGTTCTATGGAAATAGTACATTCTTCACATGAAACTGTATGTGCATTTCACATAACACTTCTCAAAAAAGAAACTCCATTATCAAAAAACAGAATTTTGGTAGCAATTGTTTTGTATGTAGAAAGCATACCTTTATGATCTTTGAGGCTATGGATTGGATATCACCATATTGCATGAGTTCGAGGATTCACATTGTATTTACTATGTCCTGCCCTGTGCTTAATTAAAGCTGTGCCTCTTTTATGCAGAATCTCTTGATTTTGAACCACATTATTGGAGAATATTGCAAGTTATAGTTTCTTTAGCAACATCATATAAAACATGGTATATTCAGTGAATTAGATATCTTTACTGTCAGTACATTTTAAACATCTGCTGTTAAATTCACTAAGATTAGTGTTTTTATCAGAAAAATAATTAGGTTAGAAAGTCAGTCGTCCCTTGATTACTGTTTGAAGTAGAATTTATGGCACAGCTAATTAATTACTTCTCTCTCTCCAATTGTTATTGTGTATTTATATAAAGATGATTATAAACTTTCTTTCTTTCATACATATTTGCTGTTTCCCACAAGAATAATGATAATAAAGAGTACAAATAAATCATGATAATGTTCATTATTATCGTATTTGAATTTAACTTGCAAACTGATATCAGCTGCCGTGAATTGCTGCCCATTATCATTTGAAATGTGTATTTGAGTGATGGGCAAAAATGTATTTGTGAGTGATGTGCAAATGTATTTACACATTAATTGATCTCTTAAGTGTTCCATATTGAGCTTAAAGGTATCCTATCAGTTATCTAATGCATTATATATATAGTTCAGATATTTAGATATGGATGTGAAAGTCGTATTTACATGAATTGTAGTCATGTACATTTGTATTAACATTAATGTTGGTTTTCTGAATTTAGGATTTCTTCATCAATGCTCCTGAGCACCTCCTCTTGAAAGTGATTGCCAATGGTCAGGACTTAAAGAATTATGTAGCTGAGTCCGAACAGGATGCAATTAGTGTGGCCATTAAAAGTATACAGAAGCGTTGGGATGACGTCATGTGTCATGCTCCACTTCACCTACTTAAGGTAATAGCTTTCTAATCTTGAAAACTTTTCTGAAAAGTCTATGATGAATTTTTCTGGGTAAATTATTTTTATCAGCTTCACTTTGAATTAGTAGCAAACATGTCAAACATTTCTTGCAAGGTAACCTGGTTTTTGGAGGATCACCTAAAATTTGGAAAGCAGGAATCTTCTTGTGAGTTTCCTTACACCATACATAATGGAGTGAGAAAGGCTGGTTGGGGTTTGAGCTTCAATGGTGAAAACCTGGAAGAAGTGGACTTTTAGAAACTTAGGAGAGGATGTGGCAGCAGATAGAACCATGGGAGCAAAAGTAAGCCATTGGTTAGATGAGGGGGGCTAAGGTCCTGGGTACAGAGAGGAGAACTTGGAAAGAGAGGTCACTGTCTTTTCTGGTAAAGATGGGTATGTTTGATGTTAAAGTAGTTTCATTGATCTTGAAGGAATGCAAGTCAAGGGTCATAGATGAAACAATATGGAAGTGGGTGGATATCTTGGAAATGAAATACTGAAGACATCATTTGGACTGAGGAGGGTTGATCGAATACAGAATGACAAGGTAGGAGAAAGGAGTTGTGATAAGAAAAGTAAGTATGAGAGAGCTGAGGAGGATGGGTTGAAATGGTTTGGGTATATGGGAAAGATGAGTTAGGAGAGGTTGACCTAGAGGCTACAACATATGTGTTGTAATTGAAGGGACAGAGGGGAAGGAGGAAACTGAAGACAAGATTGAAGGATGAAATGAAAGATGCTCTGAAAATGCATGATGATGTGAGATGTGCATGGGATAGAGCAAATTGGAGCACTTTGGTATACAGAGGGCTATGTGCTGTCACTGGGTTGAACCGGGGATAATAAGCAGTCAGGGGAAACCAAGGAAGGTTTGAGCAGATTGACCATGGACAGAGGAGCTATGCTTTCAGTGCATTATTCCTGACAATCAGAGAGTGAAAGTGGGTGAATAAGGCTGTTCATCTTTTCCTGGCACTTCTTAGCAATGCAGGAAAATACAATCAGGTATGAAAAGAATAAATATATGTATGTATATGCATATAGAGTATACTACAAAATATATAATTACATATTATAGGTAGACTGTTTTTTGATATCTCAAACTTTGTTCGTATATTTCTTTCAGTTGGAGTTCCGCCTTGATGAAAATACATTCCAGATGTATGTACGAGATATAGATAAAGAATTGGCGGGTGAACAAAATGCTTACAATAAAAATGAGAATGTTGAAGCCATTAGAAGAAAGCATGAGGTGAGCATTCTGTGTATTTGAGTGCAAAGTAACGCACACATATGGCTCTTAAGATGAATAAGCAGTGATCTATGTCACCCAGTGTACATCATAATGTTATTTCATGAACAAAGTACATCTAGGACTAATGTAAATATATATATTTTTCCAAGGTTTTGACCACACAATTTGGTATATACAGTAAAGCATTCCTTATAGTAAATTCTTCTGTAATCAGTATTGAATATTTTGTGTTTTAATCTTCAGGAGTTCTTTGCTGAGGAGTTGATTTCACGAATTGAGGAAATTTTAGACAATATGGATGTAACAAGTCGTGATTATGGGCATAAGGTAAGTTTTATTTTTCCAAGCATTTTGCATGAAGCATCACAGTGTTCTCAGTTACTGTTTAGGTGTATTTGTGTTTACACTACATTCAACCTCTAGTAGATAATATACTAGTTAACCCTCCAGATTAGTCCCTTTGATTCATAGGATTATGAAATAAGTGCACTTGAAAGTAATAATTAATGGTAAACATTATGTTTTAACTAAATTTGGTTAGGGAGCCTTAGCCACTTCAAATGACCAAAAACTTAACCACAACAAGGAACTGTAGTCTTTCTATGAAATTGTTTTTATTATGATTTGGCAAATTATGTACATCATGACATCATGATGTGCATCAGAAATGCTTATATTAAACTACATAATATAAGGAAGATGTGATTAAATATATTAGATACACAAAGTAAATAGACATCAGCTGCCAGAGTTAAATGCCACTTATGTCACCTGTGTAGAGATTATCTTTACTGTATGTATTCTGCATTGATTTGAGTGTCATGTAAGCATGACATCATGATATGTTCTGTGCATTCTTTTTTATGTCATTCTGCATAATATAAGAAAAATATCACAAACATAGATAAATTTGTAGTTTTCATAAGAAGTTGGTATGCATCCTTTGAATTATGTTTGTGAGCATCCCTTTCAGTTTCTGAAACCTAATGTTTCAGTGTTTTATAGACTGGAAACAATCATCATTGTTATTTTTCTGTGTACCAGAAGACTCATGTCCAATTTTTTATTGAATGTGACATTATGTTGATAATGGCTTTTACTGTATAAGATGCACCTGTATATAAAGATTTACCACATCAAAGCCTGGTACAGGGTCTTGTCAGTGATAGCGCACTCATTCTTGGGTGTGCTATTATGGACAGAGATGGACTGTTTGTTTGGTTATTTTGACTTATCCTGTTGGCTGCCAGGGTCATAAAGACTATCAGCTTTAATGCATACCTAGATTTTAAAAAAAGCTTCATGGCTTCAAGCATTCAAGATAATGCACACTCACTGTATGTATAGCCTTTCTCACAAGTCAGGAGTGTGTATAGGTGCTTATCGGTGGATGTGTGTTGCAAGATTTTCAAAAAGTAATGGTTATATTATATATGTATTACATGATAAAACCATTAATTTAATGCCCCAAAGTTATGACTAGTTAGAAGTGGTTTTACATTTACTTTACACAGCATTGAAAAGATTCTTGAAGCTATAGTGTAGATATCCTAAGAGTAATGATTGTGCCTCTATTGACTTAACTTTTAATTTACAGAAGAATGATAAAGGGCTAATTGAAGACTGCCAGCGATGTACTGCACAGTGGTTAGAGTTACAGACTCGTATTGGCACCATGGCCTCACAATTGGACCAAATTCCTGAACGATGGAGAGAATATGAGACCAAGTAAGATATGCAGAATTCAGTTTCTGTAATAGATATCATGCATTCATCCTAAATGTAATTAGGAACATGCTGATGTACAGATAAAACATTTCTTTTGTGTTAATTGAGATGTGTACAACAAATATATTTGTTGTCTTTTCATGCCATTAACTTTTTAGCTTTTACTGTCATAGAAGTGTAGTATGCTCTGTAACTTTACATTCTCACCCCAGGTTCCTCTTTTGTGAGGTTTTCATAGTGCTTAGGAAGCCAGTGACAGCCATTTCCACTAGGCAGGACCAAAGGTCAAGTGTGATGTTATGTGCATGTTCCCATGTGGGGTAAGCACAGGACACTTGAGGAATAAGTGTTCAGTTTGGAGGTTGTGTCTTGGGCATAAGGGGACTTGTGATATATGAAATTAGTGTTTGTAATGTTGGAGAGATGGTTGATATCCAGATCATAGACGAAGAAGATGTAACTCATCTTTGCCTAGGGAGTGTACTTTCAGATGGCTGTACTTTAGGTTGAGTGAAGTTCAAGACTGGGTTGAAAGAAGTCTTAGTGCTTGCTAGGTCATTTCATTGTGTATATATTTTGTAACTGTGTTAGTTGGGAAGGGGGGAATCTGTAAGTATATGTTGTTGAAGTATGAACCATAGGTAAGCTTTTACTTTCTACTGAGGGGTTAGTGGTTAGTTATGGAGTGGTTTTGATGGAAATGGTCTAGTGCTGTTGCTAAAACTAGTGCTGAGTATATTGAGGTGATATCATATTGAAAGTATTTTTGTTTCTTTGAACAAGGTTTGAATGTTTTCAATTACTTGGCACTCAGTGATTGTTCTGAGTGCTTTGTTTTGTGTGGTTTGCTTTTCACTGGGTGTATGACCAGGCAGGATGAATTATTTGTTGAAGATGTTAAGGATGAATTGTTTGTTGTAAATACCAATGGATTCTTTTCTTGTCCAAATCTAGTACCACTAAATGTTCTGAGGGTGCTTGGTTTGTTTATGGCCTTTGTGTTGATTGAGTTCTCCAAGGAACAGTTCTTTCTTCTTTCCTCCTCATTCTTTTCTTACATGTCCTTCCATCACCTCTGCAGACCACAGTGTGAAGGTCCTGTCATATGCAGATTATCTTATGATTACACTGAAGCACCCTGACACTACACAGCTATCAACAAACATGCAACACTGTCAGACAATTGGAACAGTGGTCCACCGTGAATAGAATGTCTTCATCTCTACAGAAGGATGTTTTGGAGATGAGGATGTAATAAAAGTGAGGGTGTTGTGAAGACAAGGATATAGTGAAGATGGTGTTGTCAAAGCTCATTGGTGTCGAAGATGTAGGGAAGGGGGGTGAAGTGACCTTTATGGATCTGGTCAAAGGTTAATGATGTGGGTATAGTGAAAATGCTGTCCCACCTGACCTATTCGGGTCAGGCCAAAGATTAGTGGTGTCAAGGGTGAAGTGAAGATGCACTTTTCAAGGTAAAGTGAAGATACCTTTGTAAGGTCCAGTGTTTAATCAAGGGTATAATTAAGATTTGCCTTTAAACTAACCCATAAGGTTCAGGTCAAAGGTCAGTGGTGTCTAAAATAGAGTAAAAAATGTTCATCAATGATGAAGTGAAGGTGCATTTGCTAAGAGTGAAATGAAGATGGACTTGGTGAGGGTTGAGTGAATTTGTTTATCAGCGAAAATGCTTTTAGTATCTCCCTCTATAGTAAACAGGAAAGTAAGTAATCACGCAGAGGGAGACATAATGTATTCACTCACAAATGTTGTCATATCGTATTAGCTATTACTTTCTCTTACTTGAGCATTACACATATACTTCATGTTGCAGGGATACCTTTACATTTGGTATGAATGTAGCATTTTCATTTTATAAATCTCTCAGAAAGAAATTGAGCTTTAAGCTTGAGAAACATCTTTCTCACTGTTTGCTGTAATTCAAGTATTTCTTCCAGTTTATCTCTTTTAACAGTGCTTTTCCTGATTTATTGATTTACCAGAAAAACTGGTAAAAACAGTGCTGAAGATTTGATGCCATGACTGCAGTTGGTAGAATCTGTCCTATGCTAGAAATTGTTGCAATTTGAACCTCTTGTTTAGCGGTTATCAAGTCATTTTCTGATCAATGAGAAATTGATTGACCACAATAAACTTGCCTGCCTTGCTTTGAGTTTCAGTCAAGTGACTGATATCATAGTTTCCCATGAGAAAGAAAGTATCAAAGAATAAAGTTCATTTTTGTTATGTCTTATGTTATTGAGACCTTTTAGTAAACTTGTTGATATGTGTATCCAGAGGGAGGAAGAAGTTTCAGTATACTATACCTTGAATTACTTGACAGAGTTGAAGAAACAGTTGGATGGATGGATGGTGTTAATGACTGCTTAAAGGAAGTAAACAGAGAGACGTCCAGGGCTGAAGATTATGAAAAACATAAAGACAAATTTGTGGTAAGTAAATATAAATCTTAACTGTTTGTTAGACAAACATAAATATGAGATGCCAGAATTTTTTTCACAGACCAGTTTTAGTGTGGTAGAAAAAGATAATCCAAGTGTACTTAGTTCTTGAAGAACCACAATTATTTCAAGGGTGATTGCCTGCATGTCTGAAGATATTTTCCACATAGCATATATATATTTATTCTATTAATAGGTACCCCTGGACCCCATTCTGAAAGGGTCCTCGTGTTACCCCCAAACCTTTTTTCCTAGAGTGTGGATGTATTGGAAATTGAATGTTTTAGGACAAAATGTTGTGTGTAGATGGTTGATTGAATAAGAAATGGTAAGGTACGAGAAAACCATATTAGTAAGAGGAGTATGTACAATAAAGTTGAAACAGATGTGCTGAAATGGTTTGGACATATGGAGTGAGGAGAGGATGGTGATGTTGGAGTTGGAGGGAACATGGAAAAAGAGAAGAACTAGGAAGGTGTGGAAGGATAGAGTGACCAGTGCTTTGAGAATGTGGGGCCTGAATATGCACTAGGGTGTGAGGTGTGCAAGGGATACAGTGAATTGGAACAATATTATATACAGGGGGTAATTTGCTGTCAGTGAACAGAATCAGGACATATGAGGCAGCGAGGAGAAGCTATTATGTACTAATATTTATTTACTCAAGTACAGTATCTAGCTAGTTGTCTTGGTTTCCAATTTATCATGCTGATACTTCTATTAACACTTTCTAGGTCTTCAAAACTTTACCAGTTCCACTAGTTTTTGAAGTAATCAAAAATTTCTGAGCACCAATACCACTTTTCTTGCCTAATTATTATCCTTACTTTCTTTGAATTTTTTGTTACATAGATTGAGTTACCAGTGTCTCATGTTTTCTTGTATCTTCAAAGGGTATGTGTGGTGACATGGAAACTCGTCGGGAGTCTATGAAGTGGCTGGTTCAGATGCTTGATTCCTTAATCACTCACATCCCAGAGGAAGATGGCCAGTATGAACAACAGAAACTGGAGTCCCTTATAGCTCGGTATAAGGCTCTTGTTCCCACTATTGAGTCAGCACTTAGCCGTACTGAAACTTACACCAAATGTTATCACTACCGTGAAGATATTGAAAATGTGGTTGCAACACTAGAAAATATTAGAAAACAGAGTGAAAAAGATAGTCAGCCAGAGAACCTTGAGTCACTTACACAGCTTATTCAAGAACAGGAAGGCATTGTCCAGCAGCTGGAGAACCAAAGGGACAACATCTTTTCAACAATTCAGCGAGGTAAAGACCTCTCAAGGGACCAGAATGCACCATTATTTGTCAGTGCGATGTTACAGACACTGGAGGCCAAGTGGAATGAAGCCTACAATGGTTCTGTTGATAAATACAACAAACTCAAGAATACTCAGAAAGTTTGGTCTGATTACTCTGACCAGAAGAATGAAATTCTAAAATTGATAGCTCAGGCTGAATTAGAACTCTCAAGTATAATTAGCCACAATAATCCTCAGCAGGTGGCAAATGAATTGAGTAACAAGCAGGAAATGAATGAGCAACTCAATGAAACAACTGATCAGATGCTTCGTAAATTGCACAGCCACTCAAATAATCTTGCTAAACTTGCCAACCCAGAGAGAAAGCCATTACTTGAGAAGGAAGTCATTGAAATTGAACAACGCATGCAAATGGTTATTGATACTGTCTCAGAAAAGATTGAGTTCTTGGAACAGTTGAATGTTAAGTGGGTACACTTCACTGGTACCTTACAGGAATTAAAATCTTGGTTGTCAAATGCTCAGAATGTATTAGAGCGTCTGGTCACTCTTGAAATGTCTCCTGAAGATCGAGATTCACAAACAGGTGAGCTCAAGGCCAAAATCGGTGAAAAGATGGGTGTAGTGAAAACTTTAGAAGAGGAAGCTGAGGAACTTTTAGAAGGTGAACCATCCAATGATGCTCTGCAGTTTAGTGCTGAACTAAGTGAGTTAAAGATGAACATAGCTACACTCAACAGACACACTGAAAAACATGCTGAGACTGTTCAGAATGACCTAAAGCACTGGATAGAATATCAGAAAGGAATTCAAGAAATAAAACCATGGTTAGAGGAAGCAGAAACAAAGGTTGCTGTAGGTATGACCAAATCAAATTCTTTGCAGGAGGCTATTCAGTCCTCAGAGTTAGCCAAGGAATTTGAAAAGGAGTGTGATGACTGCTTAGAAAAACTGCGTTCAGTATCATCTAAGAGTGCCCAGGTAGCTCGTATGTGTTCAGTCGTGGATGAAATTGATGCTCTTCATTCTCGGTGGACTATTGTCCATGATGTTGCCCTGCAGTGGAATGAAAGGTCAGAAAGTCTTCTTGTTGAATGGGAAGATTTCAATTATAAATGTGATGCTGTGTCTTCATGGGTGCATCAGATGGAAGAACGCTTAGAGAAGGTTACTGAGTATGCCCCAACTGTACTGCGTCTGGAGGACCGTGTCAGTAGCCTAAAAGATATGTTAAAGGAAGTAAGTGAAAAGCAGACAGACCTTATAAACCTCACTGCTTTGGGTGATCATATATCTACTGGAATGGGTACAGAAGGGAGTAATCTGGTCAAGACTACTGTTTTAGATCTTAAAAACCTGATTACAAAGTTAAGTGATGAAATGCTTAAGCTGAAAAATGAGTTATCAGATATTATGGTTACCCGTCAAGAATTTATTGTTAAAGTTGAAAAGCTTGAAACATGGTTGAATGACTTCAGTATTAATATAGATGAGCTTGAGGATATTGATGTAGATGAACTGGATGGTTGTCCAGATCTTATTCACCGCTTACAGCAAGAGCATGATGAGAAACAACATGAAGTGACATCTCTGGCTGAGGAATGCCGTGACATAGGTGACCGTTGCACTGGGCGGGATCGTGATGATTTGTTCACTCAGTTTGATGATGCAGAAGCCCGCTTTGAAAGCTATGGGGAAGTGGTAATGTCTAAAAAACCTGCTATTCTAAAATGGCGGGACTTTTGTGAATGGCAAGGGAACACTGATGATGCTCTGAAAGGAATTAATCAGCAGCTTGATGCCAAACCAAACCTTAGTGACTTATCGCAAATGAGAAAGGAGTTAGTGAATCTTCAAGAACAATGTCGCTCATGGGATGATGAAGCCTCCTACATCATTGACCTGTGTAGAAAGAGTTCTACAACTATCAGAGACCCAGATACTGGATCTGTGATAGACATTGAAACAAAAGTTTTGGAATTTAAGAAGAGGATGGACCTGTTGGACAGTCATCTTGACAGTCGACAGGATCAACTGCAGCAAGTTAACAGCCAATGGGAAGCATTCCACCGAGTGAAGAACCAGCTTTGTGAATTCCTGGATGGTATTACAAAACGGGTTACTGACCAAGAACTGACACAAAGCACATATGTAGGAGTTCAAAACTTGCTGGAAGCAGTTGAAGGTGCTCTTCATGAAATGCAATCACAGCTTAAAATGAAGGACAAATTACATGACTTGGGACATGATTTGATGTCCAGTGATTCAACTCAGTTGGTATCTGTTCAGAATGCATTAACAGCTGCAGATGGAAGCTGGGATCGTGCTCAAAATATGTTATATGAAATGCAGACTAAATTTACCAGCATCACATCACTTTGGAAACAGTGTACAGATGGACGTGAATACTTACAAACTGCCATGGCAGAAGCTGAACGTAATGTTGAAACACTAGATAGTAAACCTGCAGAAGCTAGTACTGTGCAGACCTTAATGAATCTTTGCAAAAAGACAACAGATACCTTCCGCAAAACAAGACCTCAGCTTGAGAATTTCATTTCAAAATCACAGCATTTAAGTCAACAATTAGACAGTGAGAAAGGATTTGATTCCAGTGCTGTCCGTCTACAGTCACAGGAAACTCAAAATAAGTGGCAAAGTGTGATTGATCTCCTTAATCAACGTTCACAAAATCTTGAGGGTCAACTTGTTCTCTGGAAGCAAATTTTGCATGGGCGTGATGAAATTCTATCATGGCTTAGTAATACTTGTGAAGCTTTGGATGAGACTCAAGTAGTGCATGAGATGGAAGCAGCAGTAGAAAAGTTAGAAAAATACAAGAATGAGCTCTCAAATTATGAAAGCCTCTTCCGTAGCCTTCAGAGTCGTGCCAAGCAGCTGGAATCATTGAATGGTGGAACTTCCCTTGGTAGGATTGAAGAGATTATTAGCACTCTTACAGCTGAATTTGAACAAACAGAATCAGCTGCTTCCAAACTGGGTATCTACCTTGATGAAATGAAAGAACAGGAGTTGAGTGTGTATGAAGATATCAGAGACATCAGTGAATCACTAACTCAGGTTCGTGACAGACTAATGAAGTATGAAGACATTACTGGAGATGACAAGAAAATTCTTGCACGCCTTGAAATTGCCAGAAAAATTGAGACTGAAATTCAGCAATATAGTGAAAAGATCAAAGAAGTGAAAACTCAAATTGAGGAGCTAAAGGCAAGTTTTAAGGGCTTTGAATCCAGTAAACTGATTAAGGAATATACAGCTCTTCAGAAAAAGTATGAGGGAATAATAGCTCAGACAGCTAAGGCATGTAAGAGTCTCTATTATGTCATTGAGAAGCACTTTCACGATCGACTTTCAGATGTGCAGAGATTTGTAACTGTCCACCAAGAAAAGATTGCCTGGTGTCATGCTGAACCAGGTAGTGACAGATATGGTGTTGAGGCCAAAATATCTGCTCTTTCAGATGTCAAGGCAAGCCTTAAAGTGGGCCTTTCAAAGAAACAAGATCTTGAAAATTGCCAAGAATTATATGAACAAATAGTAACTGCTGAAGAGCGTGAAAATATTCAAGAGGAATGTGAAACAGCCATATCAGAATTGGGAGATTTAAGTAACAGCCTTGATATGTGTGAAGCTTCACTATGTAACTGCCTGGCTTTGTGGCAACAGTATGAATTAATGACAGAAAACCTTAGCTCTTGGTTACGTGAGGTTGAAGCTCGTGTCCGTGCAGATACTACAAACCAGATTGATATGACCATGGTGCAAGAAAAGATTGAAGAGGCTGAAAGTCTCTTGGATGAAGTTAACAGCCATGATGATGAAGTGTGTGAGCTCATGGAAAAAACAGAAGAGCTTATGGAAATTAGTCCTGAATCAAGGGCAGGAGAGTATGCAAATCAGATTAAAACTAGAGTTCAAGCTCTTATCCATTTCAGCAACACATTCCTTAACAAGCTTAACCAGTTAAGTAAAGACCAAAAATTATACAGTGAAACAATTGTCAAAATGGAAGACTGGCTTAAAGATGCTGAAGAAAAGCTTCAAAGCTTTGAGCAGATGACACGAAGTGGAGGGAAACCAACACTAGCATATCAGTCTAAATTACATAACCTTAAGTCTTTTGTGGAGGAAAAGAAAAATGGTCAGCAGCTCTTAAATGCTGTGGTTGAACATGGAGAAGCCTTGTTCTCAGCTATTACACCTGAGGGACGAGACAAGATACGTTCAGACCTTCGCACTCTTCGGGACACTTGGGAAGCTCACCTTGACAAAGTTAATCAGCTTTATAAACATGTAGAGGGTATGATAATGCAGTGGTCATCCTTTGATGATAACTTCAGCCAAGCTTCAAAGTGGTTGGAGGAAATTGTGCGTCGAGCTGGAACAGAGTTTGACTTAAAGCCATCTTTACCTGACAAAAAGGCTCAGCTACAACAATACAAATCTGTTTATCAAGATATTAATTCACATGAAAGTATGATCTATGGTCTTAAGGAAAAAATTGAGTTTTTAACTGATGATGAAACCTCTAAAACTGTTGATGACATGATTAGTCAGTACCAGGAGCTGGTTTTGCAAACACAGCAAAGAATTGCATGCTGTGAGGAATTTATTCAGCAGCATGAGACATACCTACACAGCACGGAAAAGTTCCGGGATTGGTTAACTTCCCAAAAGGCTGAACTTGCACTGTGTGCAGATGTGTCACCTGAAAGCAGTGATGTCCAGATGAAAATGAGCATTCTTGAAACACTGGAGATGAGTGAAGAAGAAGGCATAGCTCTCCTAGAAATATGTAAAGAAAATTTAGAGCTGACCCTTAAAAAGACTGACTTATCTGGACATGCATCAGTTAAAGCAGATTTAGAAGCTCAGCAAAGAAGCTGGCGGGTGCTACGGTCAGAAATTACTGAAGGAAAAAGAAAAGTGCAGGGTGTTATGTCACAGTATAATGAGTGTGAAGAAGTTGTACAGTCATTAAAAGACTGGCTTAAAGCTACTGAAATAAAGGTTAAAGATCAGTCTCTTAAGAGTAACTTAGAAGCTAAGGAGAATCACTTGGACCGTCTTCGTCAACTTGAAGAAGAAATTATTGATAAGGCACCAGAGATCAGTGAAGCTCTCACTCAGGCTCAGAGCATGGACAGTGAAGGCAAGCATGCTGTTCAGATTTCTCAGCTGTCCTCTCGTTACCAAGCTTTGAAGAATGTATTGAAGGAAATGATGAGCCGGTATGAACAATTCATTCGTGAACACCGCTCATTTTTAGAAAAATATCAAGAGTGTACTGAGTGGGTTGAAGCAGTAGACCATGATTTAAGAGAGCATGCTGAGGTAGTAGGTGACATGAAGATTCTACAGATGCGACGGAACAAGGTTGAACAATTAATTGAGTTGAAGTCAAGCCAAGCCAATAAAGTAGATGCTGTTCTTGAACTTGGTGAGCGTTTATACGCTCATACAGCACCAGATGGCCGAGAAAATATTCGTCAAAGTCTGCGTGACTTACGAGAACATTGGGAAACCTGGTGTGATTCAGTGACCAATGCTGGTTTGACTCTAGACCAATGCCTCCAACAATTTTCAGACTTTTCTGGGGCTCAGGAGCAGCTCACTCGTTGGCTGCGTGACGTAGAGCTAGCTATGCAGCAACACACTGAATTTAAGAATTCTTTGTAAGAGAAGACTGCTCAGTTACAGAACCATAGCTTAGTTCACCAAGAGATTCAGGCACACCAGAGTTTAGTAGAAATGGTTTGTGAGAAGGCTCAGACACTTGTCAACCAGACGCAGGACAAGACACTGAATGTCTATATTCAGTCCATACAAACACTTTTTCACAACATTGTACTAAAGAGTAGGGATCTGTTGGACAAGTTAGATTTATGTGTGCAAGATCATGCCCAGTTCAACACACTATGCAAAAGCTTTGGAGACTGGCTTAACCTGCAGCGGGACCAGCTACACCTCTGTGCAGATGTTTCAGGCGAGAAATCTGATCTCATGAAGAAACTAGACAATTTGAAGGTAAAGGTTGCACATTTTTATAGATTATTATAGATTACTATATAATACTCAAACTTTACAGAATTTCACATGACTAAATTATAGGACCTAATTCATTAGATATTCTTACTTTAAAACATTTTGGATGTTGCATGCAAATAATATCATGGAATAGTTTAACAGTTTTGTTAATCAGCATAACATTAGCTTATGTTCCATTAGTATTCTCAATGATGTAATTATACATAGCTTGCAATGTAACTCTTTCTTCCAGAGGGTAGAAACTGAACTAAACACCTGTTCACAACTTGTTCCAGTGACACTTATCGTTGCCAAGGTAACAAGGGTGTCGGGATTGCATGAAATGTCCCTTATTAATACTTTGACTGTCTTTAGTATATATATATATATTTTATTTATTTATTTATTATACTTGATCGCTGTTTCCCGCGTCAGCGAGGTAGCGCCAGGAAACAG
>JAYMFT010000042.1:759132-793026 GCA_038088735.1 Panulirus argus | reverse complement strand
AAATATATATATATATATATATATATATATATATATATATATATATATATATATATGATATACAGTTTTATGTCAGCCTTTTTGAAACAGGCGTTATGGTTTAATATGTGCTTAACAAGGAAGCCTGTAGATTTAAAAGGGTGTTTAAGATAAAAGAGATGGTTGTTTAGACCCAGATAAGAGTTTTTGTGTGTGTGTCCACAACAGGTTGGTTGAGAGCCTCCGAGGTAAGCTGACGTGGCTGAGCGGCGAGGCTGCCTTCCTAGAGCACCTTCAGGCCCAGCTGGACGACGCCACCAGGGCGCTCCACGACGCCGCCACAGACATCGCCGCCCTGGACCTCTACCACCACGACCATTCCGCCGTCCAGGACAAACTACAGGTAAAGCAACACCCTCGGCAAGGATAACTTTTTATTTTTTTCCAAACATTTCCAACTAAAGCTTTTTATTACGGTGGGATTTTTGCTAAACCCCCAAGCACGTCTCTACGCCTCCCTATGTATGATAGGATGACCCACATCTGACCTTCTAAGGGTCTGGCTATCATACCTTCGGGTCATACCGTTGTGCTGCAGTGGTTACTTTTAAGGTAGTGCTAGTGGAAAGTGGGATTGTCCTGGCAATGTTAGGTAGGCTGGTGGCTGCATCCTTGGCGCTTGGCACGGCAGGTGCCTTGCCCATGACATGTGCTATGGGCATCACATGCCCGACACAACACACTCCTGAGGAGGAGGCGCGGACCACTCCCGACTGACCGCACGTTACTTCAAATTTTGTAACCGTCCGCGAGGAGCACGCTAACCGTCGCGTCATTTGCTCCCGTTATTTTTTACGAATAAATTGTTCACCATCGCCTAATCAGAACTATTGGATTACACAATGGTAATAGTTGAATTCTTGAAGTACTTAACACGTTTCTCGCTAAGGAGCATCGGGTATTGTTGGGTAGCTCGATACAGAATGTAAAGGCGTCAGGTTGGGTGAGGCGGTGTGGCTATATGTAGTGGTGGTGCGGTGAAACTTGGCAGGTGCTTCTGGCAGACGCCTTGCCCTTGGCCTCTGACGCGGCTGGTGTTGGTGTTGATGCCCTGGGGAGTTGCATCACTCCTCAACACCACGAGACTGTGCCACTCAAAAGCACTGGCCCACCGCCGCCATGCTTGCCATCACCGCTCACACTACAGGTGAGGCCACAGCTGGGGGCAACACAACACTATAAATACCCCAGGCAGGTGACGCATACATTCTCCCCCAGCAGTACCCCTCACCCAACCCCACCACTATGCACTCTGTAACACAACCCCCCTCGTTCCCCTTAACGCTTCCCAGTATTACCCTTCGCCCATACCCTCTAGTGATACCCTCTATCAATACTGCGTCACGCCACACCCCCTCCCCCCCATACCCTCCAGCGCCCTCCAACCACTGCGTCACACCTTCTCATACCCTCCCACCAACACTACCCAATCCATAATGCCCCCCCTTCTCTCTCTCTCTCTCCTCTCTCTCTCTCTCTCTCTTCCCAACAATACCTCCCACTCGTTCATCACACCCTCCAACACTTTCTTCCTCGTACCCTCCAACACCAGCCTCGCCCCCTTCCCCCCTCCCACCACTCACACCCGCCAACACTACCCACCATGTTTTTTTTTTTTTTTTTTTTTTTTTTTTTTTTTTTTTCCTGGCATGATGGCTCGAGCCCAGGCAGGCAGGGAGGCAAGGCGGTGCAGTGGCGGCGCAGGAGGGCCAGTCCCGGCGGTGAAGCCTGGTGAGGAGGAGCACGCGTTGAGCTACCCCAGCGATATGACCCACCCACACCACACCACAACCACTTGCAGGACTTTGTTTGATCGTGGTAGTGTTGCTCAACATAACCAGAACCGCCAGAGTACCTTATGACAGCTTACCGGAGTCTACTGTACAGTTGCCAAGACATCTCAGAGCTGATAGTGTTAAGTCATTGTAACAATAATATATGGTGTGAAGGACGATATTAGAAGTGTCGTGTGTTGTTTCCCCGGACAGAGTATTGGTTTACGAGTGAACCAGGCAGCCAGCGAAGCCAAAGAACTTATCAACAAGACCAAGAGTCACTACATAACAGAGGGTCGATCTCTCCCACAAGAAATTGCTAGTCAGGTAAGGATTCCACAGTCTCAACTAGTTACCTGTTTTGGATGTACTGGATTATAATTCGAGGTAAAGTTACAGTGCCATTAGGTGTGTAGATGCACTTTTATTCACTAGTCACTTACGATAAGTTTTTCTTTGCGTCTGCCATCTTCCCAGCTGTCAAATCTTGAGTTGGAGGCCGAAGGAGCGGTAGCCAAGATGGAGGACGAACACCAGGAGGCGAAGCGGGCGCGGACCATCCGCTTCGAATACAACCGCGACGTGGAGTCGGTGCAGTCTTGGATTCAGTCGGCCGAGTCCAAGGTGCAGGACAAGAGCGTGGACCCGCACAAGCTGAAGGAGTTCCTTCAGGAGATCCACTGCGAGATCGGCAGCGTGACGGACCAGCTGGACCGCCTCACGCGCCACGGGCACATCATCTGCCAGCGCACGAGCAACGAGAGCGAGAGGGAACTCGTGGCCAACACCATCTCCTCGCTGAGCGAGCAGCTTCAGCAGGTCCGGAACTGGCTGGAGGACAAGAAGGCCCAGGTGGGCGATTCGCTCGAGTCCTGGCAGCTGTTCATCCAGCTCTACAACTCTATCCGGAACTGGGTGGAGAGGCAGCGGAACTTCCTCTCAGAGCCCCTCAAGTTCGCCACCTTACCCGAGGCTCGAGCCAAGCTGCAGGAATATGCGGTAAGGACCTTGCGTTTTTTGTAGTGGATGATAATCCGTAGCTTTGTATTGTGTGTGTATATGCATCTCTATTTGTGTCATATAGTTAGGCAGTTGCATTCACATAACAGTATAGGAAGACAATTTCACTAGTGCAATTTCCCGAGCTCATGGCGGCCGTTGTTATGCATCGCTGCAGGCTGCCGTGAAGGACTGTAAGTGGGCCAACAAGCAGGTCTCCGAGATGACCGCCGAATTAGCCAAGATTGGCCAGTGTTCCGACGTTGGTCCGCTGACCGAGAAGCAAGCGGAGATGGAGCAGGAGAAGGGCGACGTTGAGGGCAGCCTGAAGGAAGTGATGGCGCTGCTTCAGGAGATGGCCGAAGAATGGGAGCAGTGCGAGCGCAAGTCCAAAGACGTGGCCGGGTGGATCGAGAAGACGCGCCAGTCGCTGGACAACCCGCAGAACAAGAAGCGCTCCCTGCGCGACCAGCTAGCCGCGCGAGAGAAGGTCCTGGCCGACGTGACCATCCAGAAGACCAAGCTGGTGATGGCCATGGAGAAGCTCCAGGTCCACTTCCGCGACCGTATGTGCGCGGAGGCCCAGGTGTCCCATGAGAACGAGCAGCTCCAGATGCGCTTGGAGGAACTCCAAGCGACAGTTAAGGAGGACTGCAAGACCTTGGAGGCGTGCGTTCACCAGATGGATGCCTATCAACAGGTAGGTCGTGTGTGCGATAATACCATGGGCTACGAGTCACACCCTTTGCCATAAAGTAGTAGTCGCATACAAAGTCATGAGATTGTTCGTAGCCCATGAAGACGTTGTGGGACACCGGAGTAAATCGACCTTTGTGTTGCTGCTCCCGCAGGAGATCCAACGGCTACGGCAGCAGATGGTTGGGGTGGAACAGCAGCTGCGGCTGGTGTCGAGCCCTACCTACAGCCCCCGCGACAGGGACAAGGCCCTGGCCGAACAGAACGTAAGTGTGGTGCTCTTGTTCAGCGACGATCGTTGGTGGTGTACTAACAGAACTGCCAGGTGGGAGGGGGTGGCTGTGTCTCACCTCCTCCTCCTCCTCCTCCTCCTCCTCCAACTCCTCCTCAATGTGTGTGGCTGCAACCTACTCACAACCAGTGTTACGCTGTGCGTTCATTCCTGCATTTTAACCCCCCATCGGTACGACCGAGGTAGTTGGCGTCCTCAAGGGAGGAGGTACCGGCATCAGCGAAAACTCTCTCAGTGGAATCCCTTACTGCTTTGTGGGAGTGTATACTAACTCTCGCCTTGAGAAAAGTTAGGTCAGGATGCTTGGGTTGGCAGCAGTCTTTTTGTGAGATCATAGACGTAGAAGAGACTAGGTCAACCCAACCACACTCTTAGAAGATACCCAACCTAACCTTTCTCAGAGTGATGGCTAAAGGTGGAATACAGTTTTACCAGTTGCGTAAGGAATACATTGAAATGAACGCCAGTACTGATGCCGTAGCTGCTTCCTTGAACTGCCCAGTTACCCTCGACGGCACGACCGTTTGATAGCAAGACGGGACGATCACCCTTGGGAGTTCTGATGATGGCCTCTGCCCGAGCGTCACGTTTAAATTTAACAAGGGTCGCACCGTCTTGCCTCAAGGGTCGTACCCCATTGTGCCGAGTGGGGTTATAAACATATATACTTCCTTGAATAACCCACATTACCGCCAGGCTGTGCTGGTAGACCCACCAATCGATGTGTCTGTGCATTGTGCAATCGTAGTTTTTCTGCCCAGAATTCTGTTCTTTGCCGCTAGTATGTGGAGAACAGATGAAGTGAAATCACTCATGATATAAAAAGTAACTTTGTAATACTATAGCTCTTAGAAATGTAGTTATACTCTTCAATATATATGAAAAAGTAATGCATTTAGTTGCTGTATATAACTTGAGATAAATTTGGTTTAGTAATTAAGGGAAGGATAGTGTACAAGAGTAATCTAGTTTAACAAGTTGGCTGCTTTCCATTCCTTGTTTCCTGGGTTCTGAAGGGACCACCGCCTCTCATTATATAGATATAGATATATATATATATATATATATATATACCGTATGTGGGAATCATTAATGTAAATTTGGGAGATCGCTTCTACCAGCTCGGTGGCCATCGGCCAGCCAAACCAAACCCCATACTCTGTTCCGGCGCTTGCAAAGTCGCCTCGCCCTCTTTTTTTATTTACCCTTTTTGTTATATTTTATTGTGATTTTTTTTTTTTGGCACGTCTGTTAACTGTGTGCGTGTGTGCGTGCGTTCCTGGCTGGCTTCGCCTCCCTTTAGTGCTACTTAACTCCCCTTTCCTTGTCTTTCCCAACTCTTGCTTTCTCGCTCTTACTCTTTTTATCTCTCTCTCTCTCTCTCTCTGTCATGCTACATATGCTGTATCATGTCATGCAACATGTATTATGCCTCATAGAGCCGGGTCATGGAGCATGTGCCGCGTCATAGAGCATCCACCCACACAACATACATTATATATATAAGACGACACAAAACACATTACCATGTATCATATGCACAAATGACCATGTATCACTCAGAACACTTACCACGTATCATACATTTCCCTTGCCATGCAAGGGAAATGTATTTCATAACAATTTGCCATCTCATGCATCGTGTCACATTTCATGCAAGATTTGCCAGTGTATTACCATTCAATGATTTGTGTATGTCTTCATTCTGCATGATGGCAATTTACTGTTTAGCGAGTATCACCGAACATATATCATGTATCAGTCATCTCTTGGAATGTATCATGTATCAAGCCGTATTTTTCATGTGTCAAGCCACATATATCATGTATCAAACACCATTGAACCTGCATCATTCATGATTTGCCATGTATCAGACATTAGCCATGTATCAAGCATAAGTTTATCATGTATCATTCGGAATCTTTTATGTATCACATCATGTATCATACATCCACCATTATCATGCCACATTTATCATGTATCAGAAATCATTTATCATGTATCATACTTAAGGTATGATACATGTACCATGTATTATGCATCACTTAGCTTGTGCCATTTATCGTTTATTGGCATTCAGCATTTATGAACCATAATTATACTAATTATGTATCATGGATCGTTTACCATGTGTGATACATTTGTCATGTGTCATACAACATTTGCGTTTTACCGTGCAACACACACCATATATCATGCAGTATCAGGTTACACTCACATGTATCATGCAGATATTTGAAATTTGTTTGTGTATCATGCACCATTTAACATGTATCATGTGTCACACATCATGTTTCTTGCAACGTTTTGCCATGTATCTTATTGTACACATTTGTCATCCATCAGGGAACATTTTACCATGTATCACATACCTTGTACTATGTGTCATGCAAACCTTTACACATGTATCATGCCACATCTGCCACATATCACAGAGCATGTGACGGCTTTATCATTCAAGTTTTACTGTCACGAAACATTTGCCATGTGTCAGACAGCATGTATCACACATCCTGAAAAGCCATGTCACAGTCATGCTGTACGTAACATACATCATGCAGCTTTTGACCTATAAGAATTTAGTTGTATTATTCAGCGTGTATTGTAGAGGCATATATAACATTTGTCAAATATGAAACATATTCTGTATCATTCACCACATGCTTCATGTTCATGTACCATGCAGTGGGTTATGTGTCATGCAATGCCTGATACATTGTCACATAATTGGCTTCCCCCCCCACCAACCCTGCCATTATACAACATGGTTGTTATATAATGTACAGATAGTGCATGTGTCATGTGCCTTGATACATGATATGTGTCACCTTGCATGATACATATACCATGCAAATGGAGTATACATCACATATGTGACATGGCATTTATGGTACCGTAATTAATCTTACTACATGGGTCGCATGCATTGTAGCACATGTGGACCATATGTACCACACATGCGACACATTATACATTTGTTGATATGAGCTGTGTGTGTTACATTTGTGATTCATTCCATAGAGTTTAGACCATGTATCATGCATCATGCAGTAAACATGTATCATACAGCTTGAATTGCATTTGTGATGTGTATCATTCACATTGTATTGCTCCTGACACATTGCATTATATATCACACGTGTATTATGGAGCATGTATCACCCAGCATGAATCACATATGTAACATGCTACTTAGTTTGAATCATGTAAATAAATGCAAAGTGACATCATACAACATCATCTAGTTTTGACTTCTTACAGCATATGTGCTGTCATGAAACTCATATGTCATACTGCATCGCATGTACACAATGCACATCTTTCATATGACACATGCATAGGAAACATATGTAATGTATGCAAATGTAATGGAATGCAGAGCACACACAGCATCTCACGTATCATGCAACTTATGAAAGCACTGTGCATCATGTCATGTGTGTCCTGCAAAATAACACTTGTCATGCAACAGAAGCATCATAACACATGACATGTATCATGCTGTATCATGAGATGCATATCATGTAACATGTTCAGCATCTTAACATATAATACATATCATGGAACATGTTAAGCATCTTAACATATACATATTAACATGTTCAGCATCTAAGCACTTACTTACCATGCAACATTTTCAGCATCATGACATATGATGTGTATCATGAAGAATGGTCAGCATCATAATACATCACATGCATCATGCAACATGATTAGCATCATAACACATATGTTATGCAACATGTTCTGTATCTTAGCAGATGATACATATGCAGCATGCTCATTATCAGAACACATGATGCATATGCAACATTTCACCATCACACCACATGACGTTCATCATGCAACAAGTTTATCATCTTGTATCATAACACATATTGGAACATGACGCTTGTATCATACATTCCAACAATACCTTATGCAGCATGCTTCATTATGTCATGAATATGTTATGCAGCAGGACAGAGTATATCATGCAACGAGACACACTGCATCATGTATCCCACTAATTGCATCATGTACCAGGACACAGCATCATGCATTACATTAAGTGCATCATGCAGCAGGACACATTTGCATCATGCATTACATAAAATGCATCATGCAACAGGACATGTGTGCACCTTGCATTATGTTGTGTACATCATGCAACAGGACACATTTGCACCATGCAATACATTAAGTACATCATGCAACAGGACTCATTTGTATCATGTATTATATTAAGTAATCATTCAACAGGACATATTTGCATCATGCATTACATTTAGGACATCATGCAACAGGACACATTTGCATCATGCATTGCATTAAGTACATCATGTAACGGGACACATTGCATCATGCATAATATTTAATATATCATGCAACAAGACTCAAGGCATCATGCATAACATTAAGTACACTCTGTGACATGATACATGCACAAGGCAGGATTGAGTGCAACACAGCCAGCAACTGAGGGTGTGCTTGAAGCTTAACATTGCATTCCATGCGTGGATAGTATTTATAACGCTCTGCCTCTTTTCATATAATCTCTCTGTACTAACTGTTAATTAACAAGCTTTTTTTTTTAGTGTAGATTTGGATTTTAACCACCATTTTTGTTTATATAAATTATTCTACACATGATATATTATGCTGAGTTATTGATTATGACTGTCACACCTGATTGAATCAATTCAACAAGCTATCAAACACTAATGAGGTGAAGGGTCTAGTTAACCTGGCACATAAGAGTCGCCCCTCACATAACAGGTAATGTAAAGCTAAAGCTCTCTCTGGATGTAGGTTTCTGAAGTATTGGCGCTCAATATCCACTCACAGGCCTGCCGAGAGAGGATCAAAGCCATTCAGTGCAAGATCAGTGCGCGGAATGAGCGTATCAAACTCCTTAACCAACGGGGTACTCCTGACACTGCACCACTTGACACCTAGTAGGACGCCTGCCTCTCTCTCTTCCATACCATCCACCATCCTCACTTTTATATCCTTTTCTGTGGTGCTTCCCTCTTCCAGTTAGGGAACAGGGAAATGAAATGCAGCCTTAATATACATTCCATTTGCCAGTTTGGCTCTATCATAGCTAGCATACAGTTTGCCCCTTTTCATCCAATCCTTTTTAACACATTTGTAAACATTGTTTTATGCAATGCTTGTGTGTCTCCAATCCACTCACAATGCCACTCTTCTTTGCCGGGACTGCATACCACAGGTGCTCCAAGGCCAGTATGAATCTCATCAACGACACATTGTCGAGCTCACCGAACGAATCTACCAGATTGACCCCTGTGCGGTGATTCCGACCGAGCTAACGCTAGACACGACCGAAACGAGCACTCTCACCTCTTCGTTTGATACACCCCCTGAGGAGGAGGCCCAGTTCTCGGCCTTGCAACCCAGGACGGTTCTTGATGAGCCCAACCAAGATGTCCAAGTGGTGATCACCCAGGAACTGCCTGCGAGTGAAGCTGACAGCTTGGATTCCGAGGTGAAGACTTTGACGGGTGTGACTGTGAGGAACATCAGTCAACAGCAGGCACGCAGCACACTTGTCACTCTGGAGACTGGGTTGCAACTAACCTGGGCAGATGTTGCCGCAGGACGCAAGAGTCCTGGTGTCTTCTACCAGACTTATGTCCCAGAAGCTACAGTACCTCAGGTTTCATCTGCTCAGCCAGTATCTACTCATACTGTAACAAATCAAGTGTCGTCATCTTTACCTGCAACACCAACTTTGATTGCTGAATCAGCAAGAGAAGATAACATTACTGTGGAAGCACCAAGTGATACTTCAACCAAAGAAGAACCCACTGTTGTCACTAGTCAAGCAGCAGGAGCTGCTTACAAAGAAGAAAAGCAAGTCCGTGATCGTAGGAACCGCCAACAGCAGTTCGCTAAAACTCAGAAGTCTCAGAGCTTTGAGCAAGATGCCAAAACAACTCGACGTGTACAGCAGCGAGATCGCCGTTTCCGTAAAAAACAACCAATGGATCAGCAACCTGAGCACCAAAACCCAGCAGAACCACTGGAAGAAGTCTACTATGATGCTCCAAGTCGTAGAAATAGCCGAAGAAGTAGTCCAAGAAACGTTCCTTATACCAAACCCAGGACAAGTCCTCGAGAGAGTCCAAAAGATACACCAATGGTGACTCCAAAGACAAGTCCAACAGAGAGTCCAAAATCAAGTCCACAAGTACAGCGTCGTGAACAGCAGAAAGTTAGTATAGTTGAAGTACAGGAACAACCTCAGACAACTGTTGAAGAAGTTAGAGCCTGTAGGGTTATGCCCTCCTTAATGTGGGATGGGAAGATAACATATGCAGAAATTCTCAAAGGGAAGCTTGAAATGAAAACAAAGCAAGAAAGGGAACATGATTTAGAGGAGGCAGTTGTGACATCAGACATACTAGCTCAAACTGAAGTACAAGAAGTCACTGTTACAGAGGTTCCTAGTCAGATGATTGAATCCATTGTACAAACTGTAACTTCTGCTGTGACCATACCATCTACTACTGTCTGTGAAAGTATCGAGTACGTTGAAGTTCCTAATCAAGAATATACTGTCCCTGAAGATGATTTACCTGAAAGTGAAGAAGTAGAACCACAACCTGTACCTCAGCAAATAGAGGAAGAACCTGCTGTTGTTATTCCACCTTACACTGGGTACATTGAACAGACCACGTTCTTACCTGAAAGTGTTGAAATATCAGAGACCCCTGACCCAAGCTATCAGCAACCTGTTAGTGCACCCATTTTCCAACATGGGTACCCTGTGGATATGCAAACCATTCAGAGTCCTGTGCAAGCTATGGAAAATTCAGTGCAAGGTATTGTTATGAACAGTAACATCAATACTATGAACTTCTACCAGGGAATGACCCAGTTCCCAGTCACTACAGGTTATATTCCTGAAGGTTTTAGTGTACAGTCATATGGGCAAGTGGATGACTACCAGCAGACCAGTGAAGCCAGTAATGAGTTCTCAAGTGTTGCCATAGACCAGCCCACAACTGAAGAAACTCCCATGATTAGTTTGATTACTACCCAACCAACTGTAACTCCACCCATGATGACCCCTCCAGAGACACCAGAGCAGTACCAGGAGGAAGAAGAAGAAATGGAGACTGTTGAAGTAGCTGATGTCCCCTCCATGGTATTTGAACCATCTCCAGCTGAAGAAAAAATTGAGGCACAGATAGTTCTCGAACCTAAACAGCAACATATCAGTGAAGTAGCTCAGATCCCAGTAATGACAGAGCCAGTAAATAAATCTAAAATGTCCTATGCTCAGATTCTAGCTATTGGTCTCAAGAATGCCCCTTCAGCTGTTGTTACACACACTTATGGTGCACTCAGGTCAGTTATGTCATATGTCAAGGGGCCAAATCAGCCTGAGAAAGTGGTTCATACAGAACATAAAGTAGAATATGTAGAGGCTCCCAGCAAACCTAACATTGAACAACAGACCACTGTGACTCAAGCAGCTACATATGAGCATGATAGGTCAAGAGGAAAAAAGAGATCCTATGAACCAAAGATTGAAGTTACATTAGTGAAAGAATCAGAAGGGCCAAAGAAAGAGGAAGATTTGCAGCGAATGGAAACCTACATTCCTGGCCTTCTCTTCAGGGAAGAGTCAGATAGACGATCACGGTCTAAGAGTGCCAGAAGAAGGAGAGGAGACAGCATTTTAGATGCTAGTGAGGCTGCAAAAGATAGAGAAGAGATGAAGATTGAAAACATAAAGAAAGAACCAATCAAGAGAGAAGAGAAGCATATCAAAATGAGACGTCCTAAGGAAGATCATACTGCTGTAACCTCAGCATCATTCCAAGACATCAAGATTCATTCAGCTCAAGCCACTCAAAAGAAAGAAGATTTAGTAACAGAAAGTGTTAATGTAAATTATTCACAAAAGTCTCAAGAAAAAGAAGATATAAATCTTTCACAGAGGTCTCAAGAACAAGAGTACACAAATCTTCCTCAAAAGTCACAAGAAAAGGAACAAAAAGATCAAGAGGAGATTATCAGAAAAAATGACATTCCCACCATGAACAGTGCTGTAGAAAGTATTCTTTCAGAAGAACCAAAAACCCATGATAGTGAAGAGAAGCGTAAGAAAAAGAAAAGGCGAAATAGATCAAATCCAAAGGATCAAGAAGATGAGGTGGAAAAAGCCCTGAGAGAAATTGAAGAGATGGAAAAGAGTGGAAAGATCCAGCCACCTCCAACTCCAAAGCTTGTGCCTGTAGATGATAAACCAAAGAGAAGAGGTTCTAAGAAAACCAGGAAGGCAGAACGGTCTGCAACACCAAAGCCAGTTGATCAGACTTCCAGTGATGTCATAGGCCAGCCAAAAGTAGAGTCTGCAGAAAAGTCAGAGAAGAAACCCCAGAAACCTAAACTTGTTGATCTGGAGAAAGAAGCATGCCAGCCATTAGAGACCACTGTTCCTAAATGCAAAACAGAGTTTATGAAAACTAAGAGTGTGAGTTTCAACTCTGATGACAGCGAAATGCAGACACAAGTGCAGCCTGATGAGACTGTGGGGGAAGAAATGCAGATCCATATGGAGGAGTATAAGACATCCACCTCTCCTGCCATTTCTAAGCATACTGTGGAACCTGTAGTTGTATCAGTACCTGAGCAAGTGGCAGTATCCTCTAACAAAACCCTTAATGGTGTATCTGTTGACCTTGTAGATGATCCTCTACCTGACTTATCCACTATAGGCCCCATAACTCCTGTAGATACTAGTAGTGTATCTCCAGTAGAGACCCCCATTTCAAGTTCTAAGCTCATGCAAGATAGTGTTCAAGTTAGAAAGATTGAAGACATCTCTTTAGAAAAGAAGAGTCAGTCAGAACAAAGTCCTCAGGATGATGCAGTAGTTGCTCCATCAGATATGTCAGCTGTATCTTTGTCAGTCTCCAGATTAGACAATATCTGCATGGAACATGGGGGTAAGGGTGAAACTGCTCTTCAAAGTGAGGACATGCATGACATTTGTAAGGAAATGCCATTGATTTCCACTGAGTCTTTGCATTATGATGCCCTTGTTTCTCAAGAAAGCCTTCCTGATAAAAAGACTGAATTTGGACATCCTGTTAAAGATTATGCAAATAACTGGTGGCAAGCTGAAGAAGAAGAAGGCTTTACTTTCAAAGGGAGAGCTGGATTAGAAGCATTCACACTGCTAGTCGATGAGGAAATACCCAGAATGGAAGACATAAAAGCTTTATCCACCAAACATGGATCAACAGCAGAATCAGCATCTGGCCTTCTCCAGCCAGAACATGTCGAGGAAGAGAGAGAAAATATAGCGAGGGGATGGTGTTCTTTAGATGGAGAAGCTCACCAGTCAGGTGATGATTTAGAGAGTAGATCCAAAACTTTTAAAGAGAGAATAAATGAAACAAAGAAGTCCAAGACTGAAGGTGTAAGGACAGAGGATGTATCTATTGATGGTAAGTCTGTTGAAATGCAGGAGGTAACCAAGGAACCAAATGTTCAGAGCTATATCACTACAGAAAATATGCATCATGATCTTTCACATGATATGACAAGAAATGTGGCAGCTGAAACTAAGAGCTCCTCTGTCATTGTTCGTAGGATCATAAGAAGGAAAATAATCAAGAAGACTATCATTGTTGATGGCAAACCAGTGGAAACTGAGGAAGTAGTAGAGGAGCCAGAAGATGTTACTGAGGAGATGCTGCCAGGCATGCCAGCTGAATCTGTAATTACTGAGACAGTAACAGAGCCTGAGGTGACTACAATTCACAAAATCATCAGACAGAAAATAATAAAGAAAATGATTATAGTAGATGGTAAACCAGTGGAAACAGAGGAAGTAATAGAGGAACCAGAAGTCTCTGAGGAAATACTGCAAGGTTTGCCTGCTGAATCTGTGACTACTGAGACAATCTCAGAACCTGAAGTAATTACTACCCACAGAATCATTAGAAGGAAAATAATCAAGAAGATCATTATGTTAGATGGTAAACCAGTTGAGACTGAGGAAGTGGTAGAGGAACCAGAAGAAATTACTGAGGAAATGTCACAAGATTTGCCAGCTGAATCTGTGCTTACTGAAACTGTCACGGAACCAGAGATAATTACAACACGCAGAATTATAAAGAGAATAGTTAATAAGGTTACCATGGTTGATGGTAAACCAGTGGAGATAGAGGAAGTAATAGAAGAGCCAGAGAATGTTGCTGTGGAAGTGCTTCCAGGCCTTCCAACAAGCTCCATGGAATTTGAAGAAGAACCATCTGACAATGCCACCAGGGGAACAGTAATTAAAGAGAATGTTACTGTTGATAGTAAACCATTAGAGAGGGAAGAAGTGGTACAGGAAGCAGATAATGTAAGAAAGGAAATGCTTCAAGACCAGCCAGCAAGCACTATGATAAATGAAACAGTTACTGAACCTGAGGTCACAGGTCGTAAAATGATTAGAAGGAGAATTATCGAGAAGGTAGTTATGGTTGATGGTAAACCTGTTAAAAAAGAAGAAATGATAGAGGAGCCTGAGGAAGTCACAGAGGAAATGCTGAAGAGTTTGACAGAGGATTCTGCGATCAATGAATCATTCACAGAACCAGATGCTTCAACAAACCGTATGATCGTTCGTCATAGAAAAGTAAAAGTTTCAGTAACTGATGGCAAACCCATTGTAACTGAAGAAGCAGAGGAACCAGTAAATGCCATTCAAGAAGAATTTCAGAATCAAAGTATAGCAGATTCATTGAAAGCAGAGTCTGCTGTAGAATCTCAGGAACAAACAAGGGACAAAGACAAACAAAGAATGGACACAGAGGAGATTGTAACAGTTAAGAGACAATCTGCTGTTGACTCTCAGAGATCTGCTGATAAGAAACACAGAGTTATGCACAAGAGAATTATAAAAATCAATATGATGGTTGATGGTAAACCTGTAGAGACGGAGGAAGTGGTAGAGGAACCAGAAAATGTCACTGAAGAGATGCTGCAAAACCTGCCAGCCGATTCTGTGATTACTGAGACAGTTACAGAACCTGAGATGACAACTATCCACAGAATTATCAGAAGGAAAATAATAAAGAAGATTATTATGGTTGATGGTAAACCAGTGGAGACTGAGGAAGTAGTAGAGGAACCAGAAAACATCACTGAAGAGATATCGCAAAGTATGCCAGGTGACTCAGTGATTACTGAGACAGTTACAGAACCTAAGGTTACTACTACTCACAAAATTATCAGAAAGAAAGAAATTAAAAAATTCATTATGGTTGATGGTAAGCAAGTGGAGACTGAGGAAGTAGTAGAGGAACCAGAAGATGTCACTAAGGAGATGTTGCAACATATGTCAGCTGACTCTGTGATTACTGAGACTGTTACAAAACCTGAGGTTACTACTACTCATAGAATCATCAGAAGGAGAGTAATTAAGAAGATAATTATGGCTGATGGTAAACCTGTGGAGACTGAGGAAGTAGTAGAGGAACCAGAAGACATTACTGAAGAGATATCGCAAAGTATGCCAGCTGGCTCAGTGATTACTGAGACGGTTACAGAACCTAAGGTTACTACTACTCACGAAATCATCAGAAGGAGAGTAATTAAAAAGATCATTATGGTTAATGGTGAACCAGTTGAGACTGAGGAAGTGATAGAGGTACCAGAGGATTTAGGGATGGATGTGGATTCAAAGAAAAATCAACCTGAAGTGGCAAGTGAAGTGGTATTGGCAGAACCAAATCTTGAATCTATAAAGAGTGATGCTGAGTCTGTAAGTAGAGTTAATGAGAAAGTTTTGAAAAGGATTGCGATGACTGAAGGTAAACTTATTGAAACTGAGCCAGAGATTCGTGAATCATATGAGATACTGGGAAGAATGCCCACTCCACATACAGGCAAGACAAACATTTGTAACACAGCATATGAGGATGTAACAGAGGCAAAACCTGTTTTTGCTCTACCATTACCCAACCAGTGTAATGACAGGATGGAATTAATTGAGGGAGGGGGCTTTACACTTGATGATGAAGATGTACCTGTAAGTTCTACCTCTCCTTCAGTAAGTGATGTACCTGTTGCCTCAGTAGTCCGGCAAGAATTGTCCGGATATTCCACTGATGGTATAATGTTACCACTTGGTGGGAAAAAAACACAAGGGAATGTGTCTTCTGCAGTGACTACTGATATTTGTGCCAAGACCCCTCTCACACATGTACCTGATAATATTCAGTATTTGGTTAAAGGAAATGAGCCCCATTTTGCTGATGAGTTGCTAAATTCTAAATCAGTATTTGGTATGGTTATGGCTCCTGCTAGTGATCAGTTGGATATGCCTCAGGAAAGAGGATTCTCACATAAGAATGATGGTGATGGTGAAGAAGCTGTCAAAGCACCAACCACTCCTCGGGTGGCTTTTGATATTCATTTCCCACTGCCAGCTGAAGAATCTGTGGAGCCCTCACAAAACCTGAAACCTTACTTGATACAGAAACCACAAGAAGACCCATATTCCAACCTTCCTCTCCCTGATCATGCAAGTGACTGGATGAAGATGATTGAAGATGGCAGATACTCGTTGGGTGATGAGGACGAAGGGATTGTAACCATATCTGAAACCTCTGGTAATGCTACTGTTAATAATTTCACTGGCTTTGGTAAAGATAATGGAAAGAAAGAACATCCAGGGAAAGAAACTAGATTAAAAATTGCCTCTGATGGTGATTATATTCATACTGAAGAAGGGAAAGATATAGTAGAACAACCAGTGCAAGAGCCAGAATCATCCAAGAAACCTGAGGATCACAAACCATTTGCTCTTCCAGTACCTGATCATGCAAATATTTGGATGGAAATGATAGAGGAAGGTGGATTCACACTTGATGATGAAGATGAGAAACCCATTGATGAAGATTCTGTTAAAGACCCTGAGATTGACACCAGTCTTCCCTCAACCACAAATAACATCTCATCTGAAACAATAGACCCTGTTGTTACTTCTCAAGTGAAACATCCTGTCTTTAGCCTTCCTATTCCAGATCATGCAAATGATTTCATGGAAATAATTGAGAGTGGAGGCTTCACTTTTGATTCAGAGTCTGACGAAGAAAAACCACCTGAATTAGTTGAGGAGTGCACTCTAGTTTCAGTGGCTAAGACCAAGGCAGAACGTGAACCTCTGATCAGTTCCAAATCAAACATACCTGTTGTCAGGGAAGAACACTTAGTTCATGGTAATAGTGTTACACAAGAGAACTTAGGTCAGATGGAGATGAAAGAGGTTTTAACTGCACAAAAGCCACCTGAAAAAGTGGAAAATCCCTTTGCCAAGCCAGAGAAAAACTCTGATAGAATTGAGGAAATTCTGTCAAAGAAGGAAAGGCAAGAACAAACATACTCTAAGCATACACGTACTGGAGCCTCTGCTGACGTTAAAGGGGAGGTAAGTGGAACTCGATCTTCAAAGCAGCTGGAAAATGTGCGTGAGGAGAAGATTACGAAAAACCCACATGAACAAACAAACAAAATGAAGGTAGATGAAACTAAAGTTCAGGAGGTTAGGAAAACAAAGACCCATAATGAACCAGTTTCTAATCCAAAACATCCTGAGAAATCTGAGAAAAAGAAGAAGAAGAAAAGAAGTAAGGCAAAAGAAGAGGATGATGAAGCTGAAAAACCCTTAAAAGAAACATCAAAAAAGGAACAGGAAAAAACTTCCAAGGTGGACAAAAAAGGGGCCATTGAAGTGACTAGCATTGAGACTGATTTTGCCAAAGTGGTAATGGAGACATCTGTTGAGGAACAAAAGCTAGAATCTCCAGTGAAGGAAAAGAGTGATAATGTACCCGAGTTTAAAGATCAAACCACAGAATCAGATATTGCTGTTGTACAGTTTCATATAGAAGAAGCTGAAACCAAAAAACAATTAACAAGGTTTGAAAAGCCCTATGAGCCAAAAGTCCTCAAGCCTACATTGCTTCCCTCAGATTCTGAAGGGTTTATGACATCATTGCTATCAGTTAATCCAATGAACCCTCGACCTACCAGTCCTCATGCAATTATTGATGACCCCGATGAAATCATTTTGACTCCACAGTGGATGCGACAGAGGCCAATAATGCGGGCTTCCAGCATAGAGGAAAAGATTAAGATTCCACTTGAAGAGCGCAAACAGCTGTTTAAGACAAAAAGTGCTCCCCTTGAAAGTACCTCTATCACCACTTATGGTGTAGGCCATGATAGAGAGACAGCTGATGCTACTGTAGGTGCAGCATATGGTAGACAGTCATGTTATATGAAAGGAGATTCTATGGGAGCTTCTGAAAGTAGCACTTTTCCATTATTACCTGGGGAAGAATATTACAAGAATAAGAAAAAGAGGCCCAAGAAAGGAAAGGGCAAAAAAGGTGAAGAGGACAAAGAATACGAAAGCAGAGATAAGAATATGGAGGATGGCGATACACCAAAAGAGGCTGAAAACAAAGAATCCCAGGAAGAAGCCATGGCACCAAAGGAGACAGGCCCCAAGGAACCTCAGGAAAAAGATGTTCATGTCCAGCCACATCCCATAAGTGAATTCCAAATAAGAGAAAAGGAGGAAATTTTAGCTCCAAAGCTTGATATCACACAAGAACCTCAAGAGGGACCTGTGATGAAAGAACCTGCACATGAAGACATAGTTATGGAAGAAGCTGAAATTCAGAGAAAGCCACAAGAGGACATTGTTGTGCTGAAACAGAATATATATCAGGTCTCTCCAAGAGAAGTAATTGGTTCAGAAAGTCAGGAACCACAGGATCAGGCAGCTAGTTCTAAAGAATTTGAAATGGTTTCCCAGCCGAAAGAAGAATTAACGATTGAAGAGGAAGAATCTCATGAAGGAGTGATGGTGTCAAAAACTGAAGTTCTACCTGACACAGAAGCTGTTCCAAAAGACTTTGATTTAGAAACCCTTGTAATGGAGGAGGAAGTAGCAAAACCTCAGGAAACACCTGATAAAGAAGAACCATTAGGATTACAAAAGGTTGTACCTAATATGGAAGAGGCTCTTCAAGAGGCTATGACATCTGAATTAGATGCTGTTGAAGGAACTGTACCAGTGCAGCAACCACCTGAGCCAAAGCCTGAGTTTGCTCTTCCTTTACCTGAACACATTGATGATTGGATGGACATAATTAAAGAAGGTGGATTTACACTTGATGATGAAGATGAAGAGGAATGTCCTGCTGAAGTTATAACAAGGGAAGAAATGCTTTCTCAAAATCAGGAAACATACACTGTTGAGCAAGACAGTTTGCTTATTACAACAAATGTTGAAGATGAATTAATAAAATCAGAGGAGGTTCCTCAGGAAGAACATGAGATCAGTGTCCCTATGAATATGGGGCTTGTAGAAAGCAGTTGGCATGAACCCCAAACAGAATATGACTCTGGAGTTAGCATTGCTGAGACCTCAGAACATTCAGAATCCACTGGGCCATTGGAGTCAAGGTCATATGCTAGTATTCTTATTCATGCTCCAGCAGTTGTTGTAGATGAACCGGCAGAAGAACCTAAAAAGCCCTATGTTTATCGAAACCCTGCTGTTGTACAAAAGGAAGAAGATTCAAAAAATATTGATCCTGGTGTTGGAATAGATGAAGAAGGATTCACTGAGTTTGTATCTAAGAGGGAAAGATACAGGAGAAAAACTCACAGCACCTCTGGAGTTACTGATGAAATTGAGGAAGTGGTTAATGCTGTAGTGGAAGAAGTTAGGAAAAAAGAAAGCATGAAGATTACAAAAGAGGATGTAAAAGAAGCAATGAGTGCAGATGTTGAGGAGATCAAAAGTGATGATGAATTTGGTTTCATTGAAGTTTTAAAACCAAAGAGAAGTAAGTCTAGGCAAAGATCTAAGTCAAAAAGATCATATAAAATATCAGAATCAGAGCAGGAGATAGATAAGATAGCAGCAGCAATTGAAAGAGGAGAAACCCCTCCAAAACCCAAAGATGTAATTGAATATGAACACAAACTCTTTGCTGCTTTTTATCTAGGGTCAGAATTATGGTATGATGTGTTTGGTATACGTGATGCTGAAACATACTATCAGAAGTACCTTGTTGATAAATCCAAGAAAGAAAGTAGACCAGAAGAGCCCATTCCTCTTGTTGACTCAGAGATTGAAGTTCAGCATGGTGAAAGGGAAGAGTCACCTCCTCCAATAGCAGAAATGGTTACTAACCAACCAGAGCTGAGAGAAGTAATTCAAGAAAAGAAAAAGCCAGTGCCTCAGGAAGTTGAATTTACCCCTGTATTAACAGAAACAGAATCTGAAACAGTGGAAGTCACACCAGTATCAACACAGCCTGCATATCCACTTGTAGAAGTTAATGCAGGCATATTTGATTCACTATCTCAAGCTGCAGGAGTTATTCCTGTACAGAGAGTACCAGCTGATCTTGATTCCACAAGATATGATATGAAGGCCATTCTGGAATCTGAAACTGTGTATTATGAATACCTTTCACAGCTACAAAAGAGATCTCTGTATGAAAAAGAAACTCAGGATAAGTCTGCACAACCATTCGTTTTACAAGTGCCTATTACTGCAGAGACAGGAGTTACAGAATATCAGACCATGAAACCTGATGAAACTGTGTTGGATAAAAGTCCTGTGGTTGAAGAGAAGAGTTTGGTGGACAAGAGTTGTATTGTTGAGGGAAGCCTGATCGACAAGGATAAGATACTTGAAGACAAACTTTCATTACATGAGGAAAAAACAGTTCAAGTAGAATCACAGCAAACTTTGTCAGGAACTGAGGCACTACAATTAGCAGAGGGCTATAATGTATCCTTAATTCAGCAGGCAGAGACCCAGTACCAAGAATATTTGGTGCAGTCTAGAAGACCAGCTGAGAGTGAGGTTAATGCAGATTTGCTGGAAGTAGATTCACAGCAAATAACAAAAACAACCAAAGAAGCACTTCAAAATGAAAAGAAACATTATGATATGGTGGTAATTCAAGAGGCTGAGGCACAGTATCATGGGTATTTAGCTCAGGTAGAGCAAGGAAGTAAAGACATATTGGAAGAGAACATGCACATTGAAAAAGAAGATACTTTGGAGGATGCTCCCTCTTCTTCAGTATTCATGACTTGTGAATCATCAGTAATGAGCAAGGACATGCCTGTAATGCAGATGGCAGAGACTAAGTATCAAGAATATTTGACTTGGTCAGATCAGGCCCAGCCTCCAAAGGATAAGTGTGTCATGTCAGCAGAGATGGTAACAGGTGCTCAAAGTGAAAATGAAACAGACTCCACAGCGGCCAGATTTGCTGAAACTTTGACAACAGTGAGCTATGACATGCCTGCTATCCAGATGGCTGAGAGTAGATATCAAGAATATTTGGCTCACTCAGACCAGGATCATCTTTCAGAGGATGAATCTGTTATATCACCAGAGACTGTGGTAAATACTCAAGCTCAGGAGGAAATAGAATCCTCAGCACCCATCATGCCTGAAATTTCAACAATTGTACATTATGACATGCCTGCTATTCACATGGCAGAGACTAGATATCAAGAATATCTAGCACAGACCAAGGATAACACTTCATGGGCAAATATTGTGGCCCATGGTAAGCCAGTAGTTCAGGAGCAAGAGGAAGAAGCACACAAGGATCACAAGTCCTTTATCCTGTACCAAACCAAGACAGTTAAAGTAGTGGTTACTGATGAAGAACCTCCTAAGCCACAGGTTCCATTCTCTGTGGATGAAGAAGGTTTCACTGAATTTGTATCAAAGCAAGAACGTCGCCGTCGATTGCGCTCATCATGTTCTGAAGAGCCTGAAGATGTTGTGAAAGATATTGTGCCTTATGTACCAAGAATAGAATTACCAGAGGTAGAAGTTGTAGAGGAGAGAGAACAGGCAGAAGGGCAAGAATTAACAAAGGTTCATTCTGAAGTGGAATTAGAAAATGAAAGTATGGTTGAAACAGTTGAAATACCAGTGAGGTATAGAAGACACTTGGATAGCCACCGAAAAAGTCAGCGTCAACATGTATCAGAGGCTGAGAGAGAGGTGGATGAAATTCTTCGCCAGATGGGTCGTGAAGAGGTGTTGCAAATATATGCCATCCATGATACCTTCTGGCATGACAAGTGGCAAGCTGAAGACAGTGAGCGCAAGTATTTTGAAATGTTAGCTAAGGTTCCTGACACCATCCCTGAGCCAGACATTCCAAGGCAAGATAAGGTTCTTAACACATTATTTGAGCCAAAGGTTCCTGATGTGGCTCCTCAGCTAGAAAAGTCTGGTCAGACAAAGCTTCCTGACACCAGTCTCATGCAGGAGATTCCAGTACAGACAAAATCTGATAGTGTCACAAAGTTCAACATTCCAAGCCAAACTAAGGTTCTTGATACTGTTACTGCACAAGAGATTCCAAGCCAAGCAAAGGTCTCTGATACAGTCACTGAGGCAGAAATTCCAAGCCATGTAGTGGCTGCTGATACTGTAATGGAACTGGAGATTCCAGGCCAAGTAGCTGGTGTAACTAGTCTGACACAAGAAGAGTTCATTCTTCCTACACTTTCAACAACACCTGGCACCCTGTTTGAATCCCATCCAAAATCCCCTCCTGCTGTTACTATTAATTCTATTCCTGAGCTAACTTCATCCTCCTCTTATGATATGGCAGCCATTAGCGAGGCTGAATCCAGATATTATAGATATCAGGCACAGTGTTATCACCTTTCCAAGAGGCAAGAGCCAGCAGAAGAAATTAAAGAAGCAGAATTATCCAAACATTCAGAACAACAGATGTTTGTAATGGATGAGAGCACAGTACAGCAGGACTCCATGAGTAAAATAAATCCAGTGAGAGTACCATTTATAACTGAGAATGATGTTCTTAGTGAATCAGAAAGGTATGATATTTCAGCAATACAGCTGGCTGAAACAGAGTATCAGGAATATTTGGCAAGATCAGACAAGGTTCAACCTTCAAAGGATGAATTTGCCAAATCACCAGAGGTGGTACTTAATGGTCAATCTCAAGAGGAAACAGAATCCCCAACATACATGATTCCAGAATCTTCATTAGTAATGAGCTATGATTTGCCTGCAATCCAGATGGCAGAAACTGAATATCAAGAATATTTGGCACACTCAGACCAGGTCCAACCTCCAGTGGATCAATTTACTGTGCCATCAGAGATTCCATACTGTGAGGAGAAGGAATCATCATCTCCCACTATTGCAGAAACTTTGCCAATAATGGGCTATGATATGCCTGCTATCAAAATAGCTGAGACTAAATATGAGGAATATTTGGCACAGTCATACCAGATCCATCCTCCAAAGGATGAGTTTGTTGTCTCACCTGAGATAGCCGTTGATATTCAAACTGAAAAGACAGACTCTTCAGCTTCCATAATTCCTGAAACTTCAGCAGCATTCAGCTATGATATGTCTGCAATCCAGATGGCAGAGACTAAGTATCAAGAATATCTGGCACATACGAAGAGCACCTCATGGGCTGATGTTGTGGCTCATGGTAAGCCAGTAGTCATAGAACCAGAGGAAGAAATACCAAAAGATGACAAATCCTTCATCCTTTACCATACCAAAACAGTTAAAGTTGTGGTTGCTGATGAAGAACCTCCCAAGTCACAGGTGCCTTTGACTACAGATGAAGAAGGCTTCACTGAATTTGTGTCTAAGCAAGAGCGTCGCCGCCGATTGCGATCTTCATGTTCAGAGGATCCTGAAGACTTTGTGAAAGATATTGTACCTTATGTACCAAGGATAGAGTTACCAGAAGTAGAGACAGTAAAAGAGTCTGAAATGGTTAAATCAGAACCATGTTCTACAATAGAGAAACAGGATACAGAAGAAAAAGAGGCTAAAGAAAAAGTGCAGAAGGAACAGCGTTTTCCTCAAAAACTTGAAAAATCATATAAAAATATCAAAGAGAGACATCATAAACGTCATCGTTCTCGTGTATCTGAAGCAGAGCAAGAGGTGGATGAGATTCTGCGTCAGATGGATCGTGAAGAAGTCCTACAGAAGAATGCCTCCAACGACTCCTTCCTGTGTAACCAATGGGTGTACTGTGATGCAGAGAAGAACTACTTTGAAATGCTAGCCAGGCTCAAGAAAGCAAATGCAGATCTGGTGAGTGAACTTTTCGAGACGGGAGAGGATGATGATGATGATGATGATGATGCCTCTGGTTCGTCTTGTGGGCCTCCACCAGCTTCTGATGATAAAGGTGGTCGCCTGACAAGAACGTATCAGACTGAAATCACGAAGGCTAACCTTCCCCATGGTTTAGCAAACTGGACTGATGAGAGCACATATCTTTCTTTAACCCCAAACATCCCAGACCAAGTAACTGCTACTAGTTCCCTAAGCACTAACATGACTCAGACTCAACAGACTGATAGTTTGACCTGGACACAGACAACAGATTCTGATAGTGTGACCATCATGACTGAGTTCAGCAAGAAAGCAGCTCCCCTGCAGGCCCCTTGTCAAGCCAGTACAACATGCGCCCAGCACAAAGAGTACCAGGTGTGATGCCTTCAGCACTGCACGCGCGTGTGTGTGTTTAATGTCCCTTTCCCTTTTTAGAATTTGATCTTGATATCCCTCTTTAGGTAAAACATCGGGAAATTGGATCTTTTTGTGATTTTTTTTCAAGGAAGTTTGAATTTGAGATTATAATAGATGAATAGTATATGGCCTGCTACATTTTCGAGATTCCTCTAGTCATGCATTAGAATTTGAGAATTATGTAGTTCCTTTGTCTGCAGCCTTAGTTTATAGTTCCCTCCTCTCTTGCGTGCATATCAGGACTTGGTATCCCTGTGCCCATGGTATTAAGTCCTTTATACTTTTTAAATTATCCTGAAAACCCTGTGTACTTTCAACTTTTGGAGAACTTCATGTGACTTGCATCTGTGATTACTGAATTCCTTTCATTAAAAGGAGCTGATAGTATTATATCTGTTCATTTAGAGAAGGGGATTTCAGGATGAATGACATGAACTTTGAATTTAACACCCAGCATTACTTGTACATATGTTGACCTTGTAGCTTGTTTGTGGTAGCAGGTATTGACTTTATTGTCAAGCAGTATATGCATGTTATGTTCTTATAGTGTATACAAATCTTCTAAGTATATTTCGTTTGAAATTATTGGACCTTTATTTGTTGATTTGTTTCATGCTTCAAGGATGCTCCTCACTCTATGATGAATTGTCAGAGATAGTGGTCCCACTATAAATGCAGATAACGTTGTTTTAGCTGTATTAATTACTACAGATAAAAATGTAAGTGATGTAAAGCATAGAGTCTGGAGCATTTTTTTGTAAAGTTGATTCAGGTGATGGGATTCAGTTTTATGGTGTAACAGAAATTTGATGATGATTGTTCTTTATATTTTGCATATAAAAATTTATCAGTGCACTTATGCTAGAGGTACCATAAATCATTTGGTTGTTAGATTGCCGTGAAATTTCTTGCTATTTTTTTCTTTTTTTACAGTTTGCATCTTAAAGATGCAAAATATGTGTTTTTCACCAAATCTGTCATATAAACTTGATAAGCAGAAGTTTTAAGTCACATAACTGGGTGCAGTGTTAGCACATCACTAACACTTGAGTGAAGCATGAGTTTCTTATCTGGACTGGAAAAGTTGTGTGTATTGTTTGTTATTATTTTTGTATTCATATTTGTTCCTTCTATTAATCATGTATTATCTGGAAACTGTTATCTTGACAACTTCTCATTCAGTCTGCTTAAATTCTCATTGATTTTCTTGTTACCTAAGTGTTTTCGAGTTCCAGCAATAAGAAGTGTGTCTCATAGGAATGTGAAATTAATCTGTCTTCCCCATCCTTTTTTGGAGCAGAAGGAGACCAAGGTGAAATTGTCTTCTGCACAACAGAAACTTGAGAGCTTCCAAGAGAGAATCAAGGCTCTTGTGGACTATACTGTTGTTGAACAGTTGACCACCATCCAGGTATGATAGCTAAATTCTTTTTATTGGCGTGGGGAGAGTGGGTGTAATTGATAGATCATGCCCATTGTGATTTTTTTTTACCACACTCTGACTAATTTGTGAATACTGTTTTGTATTCCTGCGTCCAGGTTAGATATATTTTGCATGGAATACACAGGGTAGTTGCATTCCACTTTGACCACATGTTAGGTTCATTTTACCGAGAGCTTACAGTTTAAGTGCATTCTACATAAGCAGACATTTTAGGTGCACTACTTAGACTACAAAGGGTATGTACATTTTTCTTAGGGTACATGGGTTTTGTTAGTAAAGTAATTTTGTATATATGGTGTATGATGATGCAGCAACTTGATTCTGTTCTTTGAAAATTTAGAATTCTGTATATTGATAGTGACCTTTTATTTTTAACCAATATATTTACCACCCTATGGTTCGTTTTATGTCATTATTTTCTAATCATAATGTGACTCTTGATGGCAGTTGTAAGGGACATCATTTGATCTTTTATTATTATTTCTGTACATTAGACTTTTTCATGTCATTCAGAACACTTTTCTGTATATTAACCCATCTCATTATTATCATTTACTGTATTCCCATTTCCATGAAGTGGATCGGGTGCTTGCAACAGCAGTTAACTCACACATTCATGATATAATCAGTTTTTGTTGTGTTGAAGTGAAACATGAATATCCAATCCAGTACAAGACATCTTTTTTTTTTTGACTGTGCACTTCTAGTTGATTCTTCAAGTATTATGAAAGTTTTATGCACACCACCTACATACATATATATATATTTATTTATTGATTATACTTGATTGCTATTTCCCATGTCAGCAAGGTGGCGCCAGGAAACAAACAATGAAAGACACATGTATATATACTCGTCTATAAGTCTACCTCATGTATAGGTCAACCCTTGATTTTAGATCAAGAAATCAATAATTTATGATATGCCATGTGTACAGGTCGACCCAAGTTTTTGAGGATAAGGGAATGGCAAATTAGGGTAATAAAGCACCATACTTTATGGCATATAAAACTCATTTCAGAATTCCCCCCAAAAAAACAATCTGTATCCTATAAACTGAGGTTCACTGAGCCTGAAACACCGAGCGCCGATGGCAAATTGTATGCCATTTATTATTAAGGCACTTTACATTGAAAAGCGGGTAGTTTCAGGAAAAATATTGTAGATTTCCATTCAAATAATTATTCTGGTCAATTAGGATAGAATATTAATTTGATATAACAGATTTTTTAACTGAAAATCATTCATAAAGCAATTACACTAACATCTTTTGAACAACAAAAGAAATTGAAAGTCGATTGTTTTCGTCATGATTTTATCCCACTTTTTACTGTAATATGTATGTCATTTCAGCAAAAAATATTACATTTCTGCGAATGTATTATATCAAGTACAGTATGAATAGAATATCATTGTAATATAAATGAGTAACATCTCTTGAACACTGGAAGGTTAGGTAAAGTCTTTTGTTTTCGTCACATATTTTACCCTATTTTACATTGAAATTCATGTTTCAGCAAAACTAGTATTTATTTCTGAGAATATATTCATTCAGGCACAGTTAAGATGAAATATGCTTGTGATGTAACAGTTTTTTAACTGAAAGTGATTAAAAAAAACACGTACTATCTAGCTGATATGGCAGAGCCCTTGTCGCACAGGCTTTGCCTTTGCATCAGCCCTTCCTAAGCAGCCCTTGATATTACCGTACATTGAAATTGTGTTTATATTGTTATTGCCTTGCTTCTTATTTTTCAGAAATATAGCAAGTTTGTGTATAATACAGTGTTACAGTACTTTTTATTACTAATTGGTACATATTTTACATTTCCATTTTTACTGGCAGTGACTGGTAAATATTTTTCAAGTCTGAAGCTAAAAGTTGCCCCTAGCCCTTCCCATCATGCATGGATTTTAACCTAATGAAACTATTACCCATGCATAGGTCGACCCCCTAATTTTTTGCTTAAAAATTTGGTCTTAAAAGCTTGAACTATGCACAAGTATTTACGGTATGTGTATGAGAGTGGATGTTTCTTTTAATTGCTGTCAGTGGACTGAACCAGGGCATGTGAAGCATCAGAAATAAACCATGGAAAAATCTGTGTGGCCCGGTTTTGAATAGGGAACTGTGGTTTTGGTGCATTACACATGACAGCCAGAGAATGGATGTGAGCAGATGCTACCATGCTGGCATGGGAAATGATGATCAAATATTAAAATTAGATGTATATATTCACATTACATTCATACATACTGGTGTAACCAGACTCTACCTGCAGGTCATTACACCATGATCAAGAAGTCCCCTTCAATAAAGATGTATCATAATAAGTGGAATGAAAGAGTTGTCTTTTTGAAGTTCTTCTTGCTACGAAGGAGAGTTCATCATATCCCTGTTTTTGCTTGGAATGCAATCTCAAAACTGCAGGAGCCCTGTAAAAGGGGTCCTGGAGTTGTGTAAAAATGATACATGATTATTTTATATCATTATTATAGCTCAAGTAGATATAACTAATTCTTGTTTTGTACTGCACAGACTCTTATAATTGAGATGTGCAAACTTGAGGATGAACTTAATCACCTTGAGGAGAAAGGAAAGAACATGGAGCAAGATTCTGAAATGTTGAACATGCAGGCCACTGTCTCTGGCATGAGGATGCGACTTAAGACAATGCGTTCTGAAGCTACTGCGAAGAAGATGGAGATAGAGGTAATATTTGATTGGTGTCTTTTTTTACAGATGATAGTAAATCAGTTTATCTTGATAGTTCTTAAAAGTACTTTTGTTTGAATTGTATAGGGAGGAAGTTCTCCACTTGTGGGGCATCATTATTTGAACTTTCTCTACAATAATTCAACTTTCTAAACTTTTGCATGCTGTCTACTGGCATAGTTTTATCATTCAGTATATTCCATTCATCCACCACTCTTAAATGAATGTATAGATGTACAGCACAGTGTTTGGAACAGTCTCTCCATGTACTGTCCTAATTTGATTAGTTTTCTTTGGGATTTGTTTAAGCAATACTTTTTCCACTATGTAAATATACATAAAGGAAAGGGAGTGAAAGTGAGTGTAAGAATTATAGCATAGTTGACAAGGTGTGTGCTAGAATTGTGACTGATCATAAGAAAAATAAAATGATTAGCAAACCACTTTTTGGTAAAAAGAAAGATGTTTATAGGTAGGAAAGAGGTTGTTTACATTACATTTTTGCGCTAATAACTAGTGGGAAAAGTTGTTAAAAAAAACAGATGTATGCAACATTGGTGGATTTAGAAAAGGAGAAAAGGAATAAAGTGAATGGGGACCACTTTAAGAAGTCGTGACTCTGTAAGGGGTACATGGGATACTTTAGAATGCTGTCATTAAGAGATTTTATAATGTAAGTATTTTGTGTTTGAGAATAAATGATGATATGAAAAAAATGTCAGGAGTGCATCAAGGTTTTGTGATGTCACCATGGTTATTAAATGTTATTTTTTAGGGATGGGTTACTGTATCTAAAGTGAGCAAAGTGGAGAGATTGTGGTGTTTCACTTAAAACCATTTAGAAACAGAATGGATGTTACTGCATTTGTTGTGTGCAGATGATGATGTGTTGTTAGATGAGAGGAAGAGGTGGATAGAATGATAGGCCAGTTTAATGATGTATGGTGGAGGTGGATGCTGAAGATGGATGTAAGTAAAACTAAGACACTAGCAAACTAAGACACTAGGTTTTGTAAGGAATGGAAGATCCAAGTGTAAGTTGTGTATATGGTGAATAACATGACATTGTGGATGAGTTTAAACATTGTTAGTAATGTTTAGTGTTAGTAATGTTTAGGAAGGATTGTAATGGAAAAAGTAAAGTTGAAAGCCATACAAGAGGGAAAATTTGCAGATGCACAGAAAACTCTAGTGAATGGATATGATTTAAGCATAGAATGTGCAAAAAGCTTGCATGAAGCATTACTTTCTCCACTACTGATGTATGGATGAGATACTTAAGCATATACAGTATAGGTCAGAATAAGACAAAGATAGGAACAACAGAGATGGATAGATGGATGATATATGTAGTGTAACTTGAGTTAGGAGGATAGACAGAATGAAGACGCAAGAAGGTAATTTGTTAAGAAGTCATTAAAAAGGTACATGAATGAAAGTCTTTTGGGATGGTATGAAAGTGTTAAAACACATGGCAAATTTTATAGGTTGCTCAAGATGTATAATAGTGCATTAGAAAGTATAAGTAGGGTTATCTATGACAGGATTTTGTCATGATGGTAGGACTAGCGGGAAGTGCTCACTTCATGTTGTACTTGATGAATAAGACTATTCCTTTCTACTGTAGCATAGTTGCCTGTGCTAGGTTAATATTTGACTAATGTTAACCACATTTCAAGTTTTCTTTTGAATGTTTCTATAGTTGTTCCTTTCATCTTCCATATTTCACCAGGTAATATATTAAATAGCTGTTCAAGCTTCCTTTCAGAGCATTCGTATTTTTCTGTCTGATATGTTAACAAAGAATAAAGGATGACAATGTGAGAAGGTAATGTGGTGTGAAGTCATTAGAAAGGTACATGAATGAAAGTCTTTTGGGATGGTATGGACTTGTAGAACACATGGCAAATTTTGTAGGTTGGTCTTGTGTTTCAATTTCTTGAGGATGGAAGGGAAAGAGCCAAATCGGAAGTCCTCCGAGGCTCAGTCACCTGTTTAGAATGTTACTTGACTCATGGGTAATAGTGAATGAATGTAAAAGAAAAGAGAAAGATGTTGACAGAAGAGATATATGTGGCAGAAGTGGAGGGCACAAAGAAAAGAGGGACACCAAATTGGAAATGGAAGGATGAAGTGAAAAAGATTTGGGTGCTTTGGGCAGAGCATGCAAAAGGGTAAAAGGCATGCTTGGGATAGAGTGAAATGGAGCAACGTGGCATACAGGGGGCAATGTGCTGTAAGTGGATTGAACCAGGGCATATGAAGGAGCTTGGTGAAGACACAGAAAGTGTCTGTTGGGCCTGGTTGTAGAGAGGGGGCTGTGGTTTTGGTGTATTACACATGACAGGTAGAGAGTGGATGTGAGCAAGTGAGGCCATTTCTTAGTCTGTTTCATGGCTCCTCCTCACTGTTGTGGAAAATGGTGAACAAGTATGAATGATGTTTTTGGTGTGTTTCATGATAGTCTTGCAGATGTAATAAATCTGTTGAGAGGCTATGAGGTTCAATAGGTTTTTCTGTACACCTTCAGTTTCTTGCCATGTGTAGAATATTACACATCCTTCTCTACTTTCTAGGCTATAGAATCCTAGTTCTTTCAGCCTTTCCTGGTAATTCATGTGTTCCATCCCCTTGATATTGCTTATGAAGCGCTTCTAAATTCTCTTGAATTTGTTTTTCCATTTGTTTCATTGGTGAGCATATGACACTGCAGTATTCATGTTTTCCTTTGAAATATACATCAAACATTTTCATCATTAGTATTCTGTCTCTTGTGAATGTTCTCAAAATTGTACCATTCTTTACTTGGCTCGATAGTGCTTTCTTCTCGATATGTTCTCTGAATTCTTGTTTCTCATTTGTGGTGACACCCAGATCTTTCATATTTGAATCACTTTCTCTGTTAGGTCTGTATATGGTGTCACTGATGTGTTTTACTTGTTCTGTAACTTACTTCATCAGATTTATGATCAGTCAATTTTTCTATCACATCCATTCCGACCATTTGTAGATTGTGTCTGTCTTTTTACATCTTATAATCAAAATATATGGATAGTTGTTGTGCGAGAATTGTAAGAGCTAGGGATATTTCAAATGAACATGCTAGAAGACTGATTAGGGATTGGATGCAATGGGAGCATTTTGTGTATGGTGCTGGTATAAATGGAGACTTGCTCTCATTTAACAAGTCAACTTATTGTGTAGAGCAAAAAAGAAAGAAACATGTCTTTGATTGTAGAAGTACATGTTTCATTTAAACCATTGGCTTGAGGATGTGTGTGTTTGAAGGCTGTATGTGGGTCTAATTCAGTATGTGAAAGTGGGAGTGAAGTAATTATGATAGATAGGTAGATAGCCATGGCATTTCTTTTTGTGGTTCAATAGACAGATAGGTAGATAGACACTGTCATTCCTTTATGTGGTTCTGTAGAAAAAAACTCTGATAAAAATCTTGATAACCCATGATTTAGATTTATTTTCTTGTTTAATGACAGGGAAAACACAGTGAGACTGAACAGCAGAAGTTCCATTTGATTGAATATCAACAATTACTTCAAGATTTAGAATGTTGGGTAACAGAAACTTACACCCAGATCACCTCAGAAATTTCACATGGGTCGGCGGCAGCCATACGTGAACAAATATCTCTCAATCAGGTATGATACTAAGCAAGGTTGTAATTGATCTCCTTACCACAGGTTTGAGACTACAGTGTTTAGTTACAGAGTGTACCTGAAGCACACCTCCTAAGTTTGTAGATGTTATGTTAACTAAGCCTGTTACATACTTTATCTTGAATACATGTTTATTATAGTACCTTCTTCAGCTTAAGGTTATCTTCATCCTGGTTGTGTTAGCTGTGACCTAGGTATTAAAAGTTACTTTCACAAGTTTCATGCATGGTTTTTGATGACTTTTGATTAATAAGAACTGTAGGTGTGACTAAGCAGTAAATCATAGTGCCATCAACATTCACTTTGTAGCATCCACGAAATAGAATATTTCACAAAGTTCTTCATGATTATGATTATATGATTTTCTGGTCCAGAATGTAGATTACAGCACTGCCATGACCTAGAGTTAGCACAACCAATCACTCCCAAAACAGAGTACTTGTTCTGTTATCATTCACTTGTTTCATCATGCATATTCTCATTAACTTTGTATATCTTGTACCAAGCATGTTTCATTCTTCCAATACTACAACATCTTTGTCATTTTTTGTGAATATTATAATGTTACATGAAGATTTTGATGTTTTCTATATTCATTGAGCTTGGTTACAAAAGCATCACACTTTTGAATTCTTTGGCAGAAGTAACTTAGATAACCCACCTGAATATTAATTAAACCAAAGAGTATTAGCATAGCCACCCAATAGGACCGACTGCCGAAAGTCCATCCGTAAGGAGCAAAGTACCAAAACAAGCATTTAGTTTGCTACATACAGTAACCCTAAGATTTCTCACAAACATTTTTTAAAGCATGCAGCTGGTCCCCACATCCTCAACCTCTTTTGAAAACACATGCCTCCCCACAAGTCAGTTGCTCTGTACATGACACCTCCTCCCGAGTCAGCTGCCTCCAGGACCCAGTTTCTACTCATCTCTCTATGAAAAATTCCTCACAACTCAAATCTTTCCTTTGACAGTTTTGTAATTCCACCTCTTGACTCAATGAACATATTTGGTACTGTTGTAACACCCACTCTTTCCTGGAAACCCTACATTACGGAAATAGCTAAGCCTGCCTCTAAGAAACTGGGAATCCCATTTAGATGTTGGAATTTCTTTTCTTCTGAGCAGTTGCTCCTTTTATTCAAAGGACTGATGTATCCTTATATGGAGTACTGCTCTCACATCTGGGGTAGTTCTAGCTCTGCATCCTTACTTGACAGAGTTTAGTCAAAAACCATATGACATAAACAATAACAGGCTAACTTCAAAATTTGACCCCTCTCACCATACACTGAAATGTTAGTACAATTTCCTTCTTCTGTAGGTATTACTTCAATTTTTGTTCCCAAGAGCTACTTGTGTGGACCCACCACTAGCAAGACCACACTATGCCCTCTACCTTCTCATGTCTTTCCCAATAACTATGACTTCACACATTTTAAAAGACTGGTTTTTCCACTACCTCAAAAGTTCATAAATACTTTCCCTTGTTTCTTTTCTTTTCTTTTCTTTTCTTTCTTCCTTTCTTTCTTTCTTTCTTTCTTTCTTTCTTTCTTTCTTTCTTTTCTTTCTTTCTTTCTTTCTTTCTTTCTTTCTTTCTTTCTTTCTTTCTTTCTTCTTCTTCTTCTTCTTCTTCTTCTTC
>JAYMFT010000042.1:730070-759032 GCA_038088735.1 Panulirus argus | reverse complement strand
TGAGGGTTTTCCCTCTAAGGCTCAGTTCTCTGTTCTTAACGCTACCTCGCTGACGCGGGAAAAGGCGAATTTGTATGGGGGAAAAAAAAAAAAAAAAATATATATATATATATATATATATATATATATATCACATTGTGGGGAAAAGTTGACTAGATCATGTGAATGGGTATGTTTTACTGTACTGTCTACCACATTCACTGACTTCAGGGTATTGGAAATTATGCATATTTCCATTTTGAGGGAAGGCAAAGTATTTTGAAAATCTTACTGTGGTGTATAAAAATCCCAGCAGACCATTAGTTATGCATGAATGATAAGATTAATTAAAAAATGTACATGCTTATATATCAGTGAAATTTGGTTCAGGTGGATTATCCCTTCCAGCCTCAGCTTGTAGCTCATACAAAAAATCACATAAGCCAGCCCTTGGATATACCCCTAAGCAAATATATTCATATCCTGCTTGAATGATACCGCTTCCTAGGGCTGAAAGACAAAACCAATTTTTGCAGCAACCCCACAGACTTTCATATCATTTGATATTATGTCAGCCTTTTGCTGAATTGCTTACATGATAAAAACCTAGGATCTGAAACTTGATGTACATATTATGACAGCTGAGCAATAGTCAAGAGTCTTTTGAATGAGATCTTTATCATAGAAATAGAATTTTTTGGTAATGTGATGGGATTCCTGGTTGTCAGTGCAGGGCTTGCAGTAGATGTAGCTCATTGTGCATGCGCATGTTTGCTTGCAGCGAGACGTCTTCCTTGACGTGCCCGCTGTGTTGCAGACGCAACTGGCAGCAATTTGAAAATGACATGTGGCGGCTAGAGCAATGGTTAAGTCACGCTGAGGCCACCCAGTCAACACAACACAACCCACCTACACCCATGGAGCAGCTAGAGGAAGTTGCCCAAGATCACAGGGTAAGTAGATGGTGTGACTTTTTGCTTCCCACTTATGTTTATAAGACTGTTCATTGTGTTATTATGTGATTAAGCATTAATCATGTATGTCATTTTGTATAAACTTTTACTCTGCATTTATGACAGGAGTTCCTCATGGACCTTGATGGCCACAAGTCTGTGATAATGTCACTCAACGTCATTGGCAAGCATCTAGCAGAACACACACGTGATGAACGCCGTGCTACACGAGTCAGAGACCGTCTTGCTGCTGCCAACCGGCGTTGGGAAGCAGTATGTGCTGCAGCCTCAGTTTGGCAAGCAAAGCTTCAGACCACCCTAATGGGTAATACAGAATTCCATAGTACCATTTCTGACTTGTTGACATGGACAGATACAACAGAGGAGAATCTTCTGAAGATAGCAGCAGAGGAGGATATGGAAGAGAGTGCTCTGCGTGATCGCGTAGGTCGTGTTCTGGATGTGCGGGCAGAAGTTGAGAGGTGTGAGCCACGTGTAGCATCCCTACATGAGGCTGCACAGCATCTTCTTCCCACACAACAGGATGACCAGTACTCTGCTGTTCGTGAGCGCCTTGCACTCCTCTCACGACGTCTTCAGCTTCTCCTTCAGATGTGTTCCCAGCAACTGACTCAGCTCTCTCAAATGCTAGGTCAGGACTTCACAAGTTCCTTGGCATCACTAGCATCTTCAGGGGTGAGTAGTTATACCAGCTTACCTGATATGTAATTCTGGCATACAGTATATGTTTATTCATATGATTTTGCAGACCTGCATGAGAAAAATAGGATTTGCACCATTGCACGTAGCACCTGAAATGCACTCTCTTTTACAGCTGTACGAGTCTGCCGAGTTCTCTTTCTCGCGGCCAACCTCACCCAGCTCCCTGACAGCGAGCTTCCATTCTGATGCTCAGTACGTACAACTTGGCCGCTGGAACCTGCCAAGCACCTTTTGTCACCTAAAGTGTTGTATTACACACAAAGTAGTTTTATGTTGTAATGAAATTTTTTTGTAGATCTTTATATTGAGTAATACCTTAGCAGAATTTTTATTTGCTTTTGTATTTCAGTATGTTCATTTTTTCACATGGATATATTACTACAAATAAACACTTGAGGATATAGAAAACTTCAACACAGAAAACATGATGATAATAAGTTGCTTTTTATTTTTGATATATTCAGCCTAAAGTTTCTTTTTGTAAATCCTAACAGTGATGGTGTAGGTGCTGACGGTAGCGATGAGGGTGTTGTGCGGCGCTCTTACAGATTCCTTGGTCGTGTTATGCGTGCTGCCCTTCCAATCCAAGCACTCATGTTACTTATGTTGGGAGTGGCTTCCTTAGTTCCAGCATCTGAGGATGACTATGCCTGTAGCATGGCCAACAACTTCGCTCACAGTTTCAACCCAATGCTGCGATACCCTAATGGGCCACCACCATTCTAAGCCCCATACCTTACTTACAACTCCTCAAGGAGTCTCCTGTCTTCCTAAGGATCTGAATATCGTGATAGCTGTGTTAACCAAATGTGACTCAAAAGACTACGGAAAGTGTCTAGTTATTATTCTTAACTGAGTGTAAATTTTATCTCTGATTAAACGTACCTGTTAAAGTGAAACTGCATAAATATATATATACATATATATATTATAATGTTCCGCTTACAGTCGCATCTTGAATAGTTTAGTGAGGCTCATTGAAAATGGTCGTAATGTTTTGTTGAGTTTGTGGCTTATAAGTATATGGTAAAGTTGTTTTGTATCAAGTTTAACTCTACTTAATATTTTAATGGTGATGTAATGGTTATAAAAGTTCCTTGATTAAGTGCCCGCCGTTTTAATTAGAGATGAAGAGGATACTGATAAGCTTCATCTTATTTTTACATAATTCTTTGCCCAGATTAATGAAGCAGTGTTGTTTATGACTGTATGTATATATATATATATAGTTGACGAGATGCTTACTGTAGTATCCATCTACACCCAGAATATACTTGACTTCCCAACTATGGACATTACCTGGTGCTATTGTCTGAACACACTTTGGTGTTGGTGATCTTGAGAGCTGTTACGGTACTGATGATTAGGTGCTATAAAATTTTATCATGACCTAAGAGAAATGAAAGTGTTATATTACTGTTTAATTGAGAGATTAGAATAATGTATTATTGAATTTAAGAAACTTAACTGATGGACTCAGGTTGAAAAGTTGGTTAGTATTTTAAGAGAAGTGAAAATGGTGATAGTGTTTGTCTATAGCAATCAATTAGTCATCATTAGGTGATTTTGTGTTATCAGTGGTTGATCAGTTGGGGTTATCTGCTGATTACAGTCAGTCAGCTAAAGGTGACAATTAAGGTATCTATAGCCAAGTCCACTTTCTAGATGTATAAATCATTATCAGTCATATGTGATAAGTGTTCATGCCCATTGTTGGAGCATTATTTTGCATAAGGTTATGGTTTAGGCATTTGATATTTGGAATTGATTAAAGGATATTGATTCACAAGAAAATCAGAATATTTTTAATGTACTTAGCTCTGATGATTTTTATTCTACGGCTGAATATTGCTGTACATACATTTTCCATTATTTTGTTTACAATATCCTCCACAGTTCTTTTTATTTCATTTTTTCATTGTGTATTTTTGTCTTCATTGATAATAGTGAGAACTTGCAGTGCATAACAGTCAGTTAGAGTGGAACCTGACTGACTGTTTCTCAAGATAGATGGATTTTGCGGATGACATGGGACTAAATCTCATTCTTAAGACTAAGAATCTATTGTTTGTGCTTTGTCGCGGGGGCACAGACATATAGGAATATGATAATCTGTAAGTTCCATCTAAAGTACTGACACAGTGTACTATTTAGGATGAAGATGTACATCTTGAACAATGAAATGCCTTTGTCTTTTGTAATGAGTCATAAGTTTTTTTATTATTTTTTTTCTTTTAGTGTAGGGTCTAAGCTTATTCGCTTGAATGCTTCCTGATGCAAATTATTTGGTTTGGCTGGCCAGGGAAGATTTTTTATGTGGTTATAAAAAGATTTGAAAAGATATTCTGAACTTTTAGTGCCTGAACTAGATATACCTAGTTTGTGCAGGCTGTGACATTTGTGCCATAGATATGTGACCAGCCAATAAGGAATAACAGTGCGAATGCCTAGCCAATCAAAAATTATTTTGCCCAGTAATTGGGGAACAGAAATGCTAAAGCCCAGCCAATCAAAACTGCTTCAACACCAAACCAATAGCAGCCTCGGACTTCCATCCACTAGCATCGCTTTTCCCAGTGTAGCAGAGCACGCGCTGAGGGCAGTCGTTTATACCATGGTGTGAGTTCAATTCATACAAATATATGTGTTCTTATATATCTGTATTTCATTTATCCCAAACCCTGTGTCATATCTACTTAATTATTAGAGCAGTTGTGTTTTTCTTATAGATACGTATCAGCTACAAACCATTTTCATAATGCATTAGAGAAAAAAAAATTTTGAAATTATTTAGTTATGTGCTAAAACATTGATTTAAAAGTTAAAGATGAATTTAATGACATGCTGAAAAGTTTTGCTGTTGTCATGTTAAGCAAATTCCAAGAAAGTAATGAGGGGGCACATAAGAGATTTTGAATGGCAAGAAATGAATGGAGTGGTAGAGTGAGTGAAATGTAATACTTTGAGGTGGCTAGAGCATGTGGAAAGAATGCAAGATGGGGAGTTTACAAGGAGAGTGTATGACAATGTGAGAGGAACACCACCTGTGACATGGGGAAATAAGTGGAAGAATACTGGAGAGAGGGAAATTGGGGAAGAATATGTAGAATGGCTTATGGGAGGGAGGCATGTAAGGACAGGGATAAGTGGAGATCTTTTTCTGTGGCCGCCCCCTTGATGAGAGTTCCCAGAGAGGAATGGGCGTCCGAGATACAGATAGAAAGTAAACTCCACACAGACAAAATATCAAGAAATAAAATGATTTACCCTTCTATTTGTTTCAAGTCATATACACTTGATTTATCCTGATCATGGCGTGAAAGCAAATTCCTCTGTTTTCCTGTTTTAGAATATTTTCTGTAAAGAAAATTGCATCTGCATTCTCTGCTTATGCAATCTGTTTAACATGCAGAAATCATTTCATCAAGTACTTTAGTGATATTTGAAGAGAATTCAGTACAAAAAAGCATTTTACTATCAAAGTACAGTGCCATACATCAATCTGGATGAGAACACAAGAACAAAAGTATAAGTTAGTATTAAGTATAGTGATATCAAAGCAATAAATTGGGAATATGGAGAATACCAAGTCAAGTACAGTGTTAATGATAAAGTAGATAGTAGTTGGTAGGCAGCCACTAACCAAGGAGGTATATTACAAGTACTACCTGCCTGGGTATCAGGAAGGCTAGTGACGACTACATAGTGAGCCAGCACTTCAGTGATTGTCAAATTTCATTCCTCTGACCCCAGTGGCTGTCTTTTCTTCTTGCCTCACCCACACGTGGACTACTAATATTTTGTCCACATACGTACAATCTCTCCTTGTCACACATAACACTGGCAGAACTTATCTCATTCTTTGTGACTAGATTTTCCTGTGGTTATTGCTATCCACTAGCTCTGCCTTTTGGTGAAATGATAGGAGCATTAGATGGAAGTTGTAGGTAGGAACATTAGGCAGGAGCATTAGGAAGAAACAGCAGGTAGAAGTAGTAGGTAGGGACATAAGGCAAGAGCATTAGGGAGACGTAGTAGGTTGGAACATTAGGTAGGAGCCTCTTCAAACACTTCGCTAGAGCTGCCCTCTGCCAGTGGCCTGATGAGGGTGAAGCATTAAAAGGCTAAAAGAAGTGGCACTGGAGTTCGCCAGTTATGGAGACTTTCCGTGGCCAACCCGTTGAGAGGTTCGTAAAGGGAATGGGCATCAGAGATATGGATAGATGGATGTGAGAAATTATAAAGGTGATTAAGTACTCGCACACGAAGCAGTATGAAGGCAAAAGATGGAAAGACAGATGAAAGAAGAAACACTTAAAGGACTGAGATGAATAGAAAGGAACAGACCAGAAATATCAGGAAACCCTCTCATGAACAACTCGGAACCTGTTCACTGTCTGGGTATGTGAGGACAGCTGAGACTGACACCCCTCAGTCTGAACGTGCTTCCTAAAACACGTGCTCTTCTTGACGAGTTTGCTCCCCTGCCTTTCATTAGTCCTGCTGTGAGCTCAATGAATTTTCTTATTTCAAAGAGTCCATTTGTTTCAGTCCTTTAAACGTAATCTATCATGTAGACTTTGACCATTTTTTTATGTTTTTATTAATAAGCATCCAGACATCACTAACCCAAAAGGTGTAGCTCATGATCAACAACGTAATAAACTTGTGCTGTCCAAAAATAAGGATGCATTAAGGTTTTAATAGGACAAGTTAGGAGGGAACAGTTCCCCTTTGATAGACACATGGCTTTAGCCATTTTTTGTCTTACTATTAGTTATCTTAATGCGAGGGACAACCGGAAAGATACCATTGTTACAGTAGAAAAGTAGTTTTTAACAACATTCTTGACACAAGCCATTCATTAAGACAACATTCTTGTTTCAACAAAATACGATTTGATTGCTAAGACGTGAGCAATGACTGCTCTGAAACTAGCGATCGCTGACAGTGATGGTTCCTGAAACCCTTGTATCTGGTCAGTTCCTCAGTGACGACAAAGTGTGAGGATTTTTTTTTTCCAAACATAATCTCATGGAGCATACTAGTTATACAAGACCTTGTACACCACATCAATGATTGTGATGTAACAATACAGGAGGACGCAGTGAGTACTGAAAAAGCCAGACAGCCACCGAATCGTTTGACATCTTAAGATCTTGTTGTCCTCACGAAGGGTATGGCGGACATCTTTTTTACGATACATTTTATTCGCAGTCAATGCAGAAGGCAAAGACAAGTAGGCCGATGGATCTTACGTCTTCGTAGTTAACAGCTGCTGGTTAGGTAGTAATATTTAAATTCCTCAAAAAAAAAAAGTAACTGCAAAATGTTTAGCGCAAGTTACGCAGAAATTCAAAGAAGTTAACTTGCTTATATATTATACTCTCAAGAAGCAGCCATATATAACTGCGTTTGACCATTAAGCCTAGAATGGTCTGGTAAAGGAGCAGTAAGTGGGAGGAGAGAATTTTAACCAAGTGCTGCTAAAGAGCAAAAAGGTCACAAAACGACACCGATGGAGCATCTTGTGGAAAAGGTGGCCAAAGGAGAAGCCTCGGGGAAAGGTAGACTTCAAGAGACAGTAGATCATCCCTGCCTCACGGACTTCAACCTGGGCTTGGCCCATACCACAGTGATCACCAGACATCCTCCTGCCTCTTCCAATAATGTAAGACCAGTTGAAAGCTCAAGAGGCCCCCTTACACGTGAATGGATTCTCACAACCCGATATAAAAGCTAAAAGTAAAGTGCATCGAGCAACAACTACGGATTTTGATGAAAGGAAATGTCAGACAATATAGAGAAAACTCCATAGCCAGTTCTCCTGGAGGCTATTTTCTTGAAGGGAAGCGACACTGTTCAGATACTTACTACAGGATAATGGCAGACTGTGCAGTGAGGGACAAACAAAGAGCACGTCAGGAGACGACCCGATGGAACAACGGAAGAGATTGAAAAACTCGAAAACGATGAGACAACTTGTTTTTTAGAAAAAAACCACATGTCATACGGATCACATATGTTTTTTTTTTATCTTCTTTTTCAGAGGAAACTAAAAATGAACTCAGAAAGCTATAGGACTGCAGAAGGGTGTATTGTGGCCGAAGGGCAACCGCAACAAGCAGGCTATAAGCGTCTAAATGGAAGAAGGTCAGTAACGTACAAACAACTACTAATACAAGCCATTCAGCAACCTTTGGCAACATATGTCTAACAAAAGAGACGGTTATAAGCAATTGAAATTCTTTACATAACTTTACAAATGACTCCAAGGTGTTCTCCGACTCCGGACTCAGCCTCCACGAGTGAAGAAGTCGCCTTTGGCGCGGCTTTATCATCGGGAGTACAATCTTATCGAAGAAATCCTCACTCTAAAGGAATGACCGGTTGTTCTGGCTAGGAATCGTAATTGCTGGCTACTGGTCTCTTGTACCAGTAATTAATGAGACCTGTGGTTGTTAATTACTGAGAATGCTGATACATGATCACTAAATCTGAAGAAATAAAGTAATGAAACTGAACTGAAGTGTAGTCGCTCGCTTTAATGCTGAAACTGGCAGAAGCTGGTTGATATTCGCTAAGTCAGGTGGTCGCTGAAACTGGATAACGTTATTGGGTGAACACTGACATTTGACTCGCTGACATTCGGTTGTCGAGATTGGTGTTAACTGGAACTATGTCGCAATGATTGGTTAATGCTGGCCGGAGCTTAATGGTACTTGAAAGTTATGTTAACTAGCTGGTAGTCGCTCGTTAAGACTGATGGTGGGTAGCTAATGGTATTGGCTGGTCGTGTGCCTGAGAATGGTGGTTCCTGAAAGTGTTGGTTGCTGGTGATTTGTCGCTGGTAATGGCGAACGCTGGTTGATTTTCGCTGACTGGTGGTCGCTGAGATGAATTAGCCTGGTAACCACTAGAACTATGTCACTGAGATCGATGAAGCTATATCGCTGAGAATGGCTATGACTGAGACGACGTCGCGAAGGCCTATGATCATTGGAGCTATATCGCTGAGACTAAAAATCGCTGGAGCCTTTTACTGGCTTTATTCTTATAAACCCATCATCGGAATGGCGATTCCGGGTTATAGAAAGGCATATCTTCATGCGTTTAGTGTTAATTAAAAGAATTATGTTGGTTAGGTTTTCTTCTTTATATCAAACGGGTAAATAGCATAATCTATGAAACCAGTAAAGAATGAGATGATAGGTAATTTTACATAAGCATAAGAGAAAATGCGTATTGTTAGTTTGTCGTTTACGCAAGACTTTATTAAGGAAACCACATCGCGTCAGGGAAGGGCTTTCTGCCAAACGTCTGGCTTTTCTTCAGTACTCAATTACATAGACTTATTCGTACTATGTCACGAGATAGCAGGTGAGCTTGTATGCTGAACGTCTCAACAGCCATAGGTAGATCACATTACAGTAAATAATGACGGAGATGATCTGTTCTCTGGCGATATGGGGGTTGACCTACTGGAAAGACGTTCTCAATTTGTGATGTGTATGTTGATATTTTGAGAACCAAATTACATAAAGATCATATGGTAAAGTTGTTGTTCATCGCCGCCACGAACTCTAGGGATAAGTTAGGTTGATAAAATTCGAGTGTAGGATTGACTCTCTTCATGTATAAGGAATTACACGAAATAGGTTTTGAGTGCTCTTATGCCACTTGATGGAGTTGCTGTAGATGGCCATAAAGAGATTTGGAGTAAATACAGGTAATTGTATTGCCAGCTTAGTTATTGGAAGTAGCTTTGGACAATGAGTAATTTTGGGTCGCAGTATTCGTACTATTCTTGGTGAACCTAATAAGATTCGCAGAGCATGAGTCTGTGCTTTGAATTTTATTCTGCAGTTTAAGATCAGGTATTTAGTAGTGAAGGTTATGAATAACAGGAAAATGTAATGTTAATCAATGTTCATGAAACACTTGCAAGAAATTAACAGAACCTTTGAAAACTTCAGCTAGTGACGTTAGGATTCAAGCTTTATCTCAGGACTGAGTACTCCTTTGATATATATATATATATATATATATATATTATTTACACATGAAAAGGAATGCATTATACAAATAGTGTATATTGTTGTCATGTAAAATGAGTTTCCATCAGTATATTTGTAAGAATTTTAAGATTTTTAGATATCTGCCCCTAAAGCAAGTAATTTTTTTTCAGGCGTAGGAGGTCTCGGAGCCGTTCTCGCAGTCCAGACCGCAGGAGATCAAGGTCAGTTATGATGCTAGATAACTACATTAATAATAGGCCCCAAAACATCCTTATGTCATCCTTTCAAATCCTCATTAGACCCCTCCCACCTACAGTCATCCTATCCATATGCCTAAACCATTTGAACACTAATTGATCAACTCCCACAGTCAGACAATGCTCACTATCACACCTTTCTGACAAAGTCATTTCTCAGATGATCAGCCTGCTCATGCTATGTACGTCAAGCTTTTAATTTCAATATATTCACCCTCCTCATATCCTTAACTCAGCTATGTTTCAGCATAATTATGCAAGGTTTCTACACCATCCTCTGTTTTTTCCATCCCATTCACCATGACTTTCACTCCTCATCCCACCTTATCTTAATCACACCTCATGTGCTTTCTTATCTAACACATTCAGCAGCCCATCAGAATTCTAACTTCATCTCACTTTCACATCCTCAGTGTCTGTTACCACTTTTTCATCAGCTCTTCTCGTGTTGGCCAGTTTGTCATGTTCTCATACCAGTCATTTTCCAAAATATTTTCGTAGATCATCAACACTTAACTTTCCATCACTCATAGTTTCCATTGTTACATTCTTGTAACTTTTTTCTTGATTCAAAAGTATTTAAGACATATGTTCATTTATTACCACATTCTGTTTTATTGAATTGAGAATGTTTTTTTGGTTGGAACAGGTCTCGAGAGAGGGATCGGGATCGGGGTAGATCCCGACGGTCTCGCTCCAGAGACCGAGATCGTCACAGATCACGTAGTAGAGAGAGGAGACGATCAAGGTCTCGTGAGAGGCGTTCTAGATCTCGGGATAGGTCAAGGTCACGTGAAAGGGACAGGAGGTCAAGATCCCGTGACAGAGAAAGGAAGAGGAGTAGGAGTAGGTCTCGAGAAAGAGACAGGAAGAGGAGTAAGAGGAGCAAATCTCACTCACCTGCCAAGATAAAACCTACAGCCCATCCAGTAAAGCCCCAGGAGCCAGTTCCAGCTGAACCTAAGGAAGATGAAGAGACAGGTCTGGATTTTGATCCCTCAAAGATTGATAAGGTTAGAGTTTGTGATATTTTAGGATAAGTGGGAAAAATTAAGTTTTCTTATTAAACTTAAAGGAATTCCCCAGGAATATCATCCCAGTTATCCTGTTGAATTTTATAGTAAAATGTGATCCACTACCATTGTTTTCATTTATGTTTGATATATAAAAATGCGACTCCAGCATAAATTGGGAGCCAGATGTATGCGAGATATTAGGACTGCAGCTATGAAAGGGTTATGTTACATGAGTGATAGTTAAGTGTATATACTGTTTCCCAAATTCAGATGTTCTGTTTTTGTTTCTTTTTCATGTAATTAGTCATACAACCTCAGAACCCTTTTACTGAGCCTTCAACTTCAAGACCACAGCAATTAGTGGCTGTAATTGAAAGACTTCTATCGAGTGAGAAATTCTTCAATGATATTGTACTCCTTTTCATTTGCTAATGATAGTAGAACCTTGCTAAAGGTAATTTTTCACTTGTGGCATAAACCCATGAAGGTCGTAATGCTTGTTTTTCTATATGTGGTATGATATCTATGTGTTAGATATTTGTTTTTGTTGGAGTTGTGTGTATAACTTCTTGATTTTGGACAGATATGGCTGACAGTTTCATATCATATTCTGGTACATATTTTATGATAAGTTCTTAACTGATTAAAATATTTCTACAGGAAGAGGCGGAGAAGCGCCTTGAGGCAGAAATGCAAAAGAGGAGGGAGCGTATTGAGAAATGGAGGGCAGAAAAGAAGAAAAGAGAGTTAGAAGCAGCAAAGAAAGAGGCAGAAAAGGGAACTCTTGGAGCAAATGTGCCAAAAGTGTCAATAAAAGCCTGGAGCTTAGAAGATGATGAGGAAGAGGAGGAAGGCGAGAATAAAGAGGCTGATGGGAAACCAGAAGAGGTATGAAATACCAGCTTTGTTTTTCTTTCATATGAGTTCACTTCAGCTTTGAAAATTTTGCTTACTTTGTTGTTTTTCTTTCATATGTGCTCAGTTTTAATGACCTAGTGAGGTAGCATTAGGAACTGAGTCTTCAAGGAAAACTTCCTCACTTTTCTCCTTCGTTCATAGTTTAATAAAGTGATAATACTGTGGGAGAGGAATACCAGTCCTCTCACTCACATCCCTCTAAGTTGCCTTCTAGTACATGCAAAAGATTAGTATTCTGTATTAGGAATATGTATTTATTCAAGTACATGCAGCATTATTTATTGAGTGCCTGATTTATGTGGCTGCTGCATACTTTCTTTGGATTCATTAGACCATAAGTCTGATATACCAAATGAAGTTCTGACAGAATGAACCAATCAGATATTAGAAACTTCAATTAATCAGACTGTCTCCTCAGAAAATTGGATTTATCTGACAATGTCTTGCCACAACTAGTCCAATATAGTGAGGATTTACTGTATTATGATTATTTGTATAAAAGTTGCTTCTGTGCCCTGCATCAGACAAAGAAGGCTAAAAAACAGAGTATTTTATATAAAAGGTATTGATATCTTTTCATCCTTTTCTTATTGACATCACTTAACTACCACAACTTATTCTTCATGCCTCTTGATAGGAGCAATAGGTAGAATTAGTAGGAAGGACAATTAGACTGGAGCATCAGGTAGAAACATTAGGTAGAAGTGGTAGGTAGGAACATTCGATGGGAGCATTAGGTAATGGTAGGTTGAAAATTAGGCAGGAACATTAGGTAAAAGTAGTTGGTAGGAGCATTGTGTATAGGCCTCTGAAAACACAGTGCTTGACTTACCCTTGCCAATGGCCTTTTAAATGAGGCATTAAAGGCTATGAAGTGGCACAGGAGTTCATCATTTATGGAGTCTCTTTTGCCGTGGCCACCCATTTGAGGGAGTTACTAAAGGGAATTGGTGTTATAGATAGACATAGATAGATAGATTTTATATAGAAAGTATACATAATATTCAGCTTGGGTATTTATGGTACAGTTGATAGGTTTGTGCCTTAATATTTACTTTCTTGACCAGTGCGTATTTCTGAGAAGCAGCATGCACATTTTAATAATACTTGGGATTCGCAAAGTTTAATTTTTAACATGTTTTCTTTGCTTTAGGAAGATGAGGTTGATCCACTTGATGCATTTATGTCTGGCATTCAGGAGGAAGTTCGGAAAATCAATCGAGTGGATATTCGAGGTGGTGTGAAACGTGGTCTTAAAACTAATAGTATGTATGCATTGTTTTTGGTTAAGTACATTTTTCTGCTCATGAAACATTATCTTGATAGTAGTCAGTTAGATGTGTTCCTGAGAATTGGCAAACAGATGAAGTCTTTGAAAATTGTAACTTTTCATGCCAAGTTAGTGTCCCTTGAGCATGAGTTATGTACACTGGGAGACATCTAAACTAAGGTAACATCTGATGAAGGTGGAAGAAGAGTGTCAGAGACCCTTTTCTTGATTTTTTCCAATGAAAGGTGGCAGAGAAGGTCAAAGTAGAGGTCATCTTTTCCACTGCACATGTTCCAGCATTGGTTCTGGTTGCAAAGGGCTGCACTTGGGATGCCACTCTCCCAAGGTTAATAACCAGCCTCTTGGAGATTAGTGGCTTTGAGAAAAAGGTCTCCGAAAATAAGCAGAGAATCTTTTCCACCATCTTGGAAGAGATGCAAGAAGAGGCTTTGTTCATCAGCCATTAGACAGCCGCAGTAATATTCGCTAAAAATGAAATTTCGCTTTCCAGCCTGAGGATGTTTTGGGAGATGAAAAACCATGAGACCAATAGCTCCTTTATGTTAATGTGACAGAACATCTTTATCCCACCAAAGGACCTGCACCTACATGACCTGAAGAATGTGATACCCATCCTTGATTTGCTGTTTCCATCTAAACCACCAGAGAAATTGTTGAAAGTTTCCAAGTCTCGAATTTTTGAGGTTCTTTGTGTTGGTTCCTAAAATTGAATACATGAGAGATTCCTAAAGAAGAGATTTGAATGTTATTAGATTTCTGTTTGCTGCAAGAAAGAATCTCTTTACATATAAGGAACCCTATTCACTTGTAGCCTTGTCTTATTGGGCACAGTGGTGCAAATTTGAACTTACCTAAAAGATGCCGTAGTGAATCGAGACACCAAGGTTTAGAACTGTAAGGTAATTGCAACACTTATGTTGTCCTGAATTTTGTCCCAAGCTAGACAAAAAATACCAGTCTGATTGTTCTAGTCTGTTCCAAGCCATGTTAAGATTTGGCTGGGGACTAATTCAGATTTATTCAGGGTAAAGATATAACCCTCTCTCTACAAGGTCTCCAAGATGCAGAGCCCTTCTCTGGCATATCAGGCCCTTCCAGTCACCTTTGTTTTCCTTGCTGAAGTCCATAATTACCTTAAATAAAGATACAGATGTTTTCTTATGAGTATTTATTTTTATCACTTTCCCTGTAGCTTGGCATCCTGTAGGTTTCAACTTTGTCAGATAATTGGATTTTCACTGTAGATGTCTTTTGATATTGTTTTCATATTAGAATTTGAATAGATCATTATATTCAAAAGTAGGTTTCATGAAATATAAGAGAGACAAGTGAATAGAACATCCTGATAGAGAATTTTTAGGTTATCATAACTAAGGTTTAGCCTCAGCATCTTCCTACAGTGTGCACCAAATTTTGCAACCTTTACCCTCTGTTTTCTTTTGATAACAACTGTCTTGTAGATACATTTGTAAAAATCGTTTAACATGAAAAGAATAATGGGTAACGAATAACCATACTACTAAATTTTATTTAACACAGCTTCTGGAACTGAGAATGGGAGTGTAAAGAAACCTGTTATTATTGTGGGCATGGCCAAGAAAGTGAATGCCAAAAAGAAAGGTGAGCTTATGGAACAAAACCAAGATGCCCTAGAGTACTCATCAGAGGAAGAGGGGGAGGATCTCAAGGATGCCATAGCAAGCATCAATTCTAAAGGAAAGAAGGTAATGTTGCACAGACGTTATTGACACGCTGAAGAGCATAGATTTTATAAAGTTATGGTATCATATAATAGATTTGATTGTGTAGTACCCTTTATATAACCAAGAATGGTAATATAATGCACGCCTTCATTTTAGGAGTTGGTAAAGGTTGACCACACGACCATGAACTACGTACCCTTCAGAAAAGACTTTTATGTTGAGGTGCCCGAGATTGCCAACATGAGCAAGGAGGAGGTTGAAGCATACAGGTATTGACCTAGACAGTATTATAAACTTAACAAGTTCTTTACTTGTATATACATTCATTCATAATGTGGAGGTGCTTGTGACTGCCAGCATCAGCACTAAGAAGGTTTGAGTTTACAGTTAGTAATTAAGGCGATGTTACTGTTGCTTATAACACAAGGTGTAATAATATGATATACAGTTTCCATTCGTATTTTCAGGGGGGGCACTTTGTCAACTCATAAATCCTTCATTGCATATAAGGTTCATGTACTGTGGTCATTGTGAGAAGGTATTAAGATAGCATGGCCTCATTTCACTGTGACATCTTTATCACTTTTCATTTCATAAAACTTAAATTTCATTGTGTACATGTTTTGGATCTATATTGAACTGACTTGGAAATAAAGGGGTTTGGTGTGAAGCTAACAACTAAGGAGTTGGTGGCATTTGTGATGAGACAGAAGCAGTGGAACTGTTAAAGAGTGTAAGGAAGTGAGTTTGAGACTGATGTGTATAATTAGGAAAGTAGACTATGAGAGGTAGGTGATATTCTGTACTTATGCACCTGGTAGTGAGGAGTTTTTCCTGGGAGGAGCCCAGTGTGGAGTCAGTAAAAGAATTTTAGAAGTGTTAAAGAAGAATAATTATGAGAAACCAACTCCAATTCAAGTGCAGGTGAGATGAATACCTTCTTCAGTATTTAAGTTCTAAATCCACCTTGATTTGAAAAACTGACTTTTGGTACAAGAGGATATGTGGTGCTGAGTGTAAGTGAATATGGGGAACAGCTTATAGTATGCTGAAAAAGTATTGATGGTTTTGAATATAATATTTGGTTGAAAAAATAAAGGAGCATATGTAAGTTTATGTAATCATCATTGGATTATGTGCTATTTGACAGACATGCAAGGGAGAGGTTGTTGAATGTGAACATTCTGAGAGGTGCAACAGGTGGGCTGTATGATTATTTGTTGGTGAAGGTGAATGTGAATGTTTGTTATGGTTTTAGGAAGAAGAGACATGATGTGGTGAAAGTGAGTGGGCTTGGAAAAGAGGCCTGTGTGTAGAGATCCCATGGAAGACTGATTAATGAGTGGCATAAGGTAAGAGTAGATGAAACCGGGGAGGTGTAACAGGAGTGGAAAGTATCAAGAAAATTAGTGTATTTATTTATTTTTGTACTACCTCGCCTACGCTAGAAACGGTAATCAAGTATAATAAAAAAAATAATATAATGATAATCTATTTTAACAGTACAGAAAGAGTGTTACACTTGTTGGGCTCAGTCTCCTGAACTTTTTATGCCGTTGTGTAATATTTTAAACTACCAGGATTTGCTGTCTCATTGGTTATTTTATACTAGCCATCCACCATCCTAACATTAAACCAGTACTTCTTACCTTCTGTTCTAGTGAGCCTTTTGCTCAGCTTTGTGTCATGGCCTCTGGTTACTCTAGTGTTGCATGTATTGAAGATTGTTCAATATCAATATCATTTAGGTGATTTAGAGACTTTGAGGCTCCTCTCCTTTCATGATGGACAGCTTTGTGGCCCTCAGCCTCTCATTGTAGCTCACTCCTCTTATTTAGGTGCCATCTTAGTTGCAAGTGCAGTGATTTTTATTTATTTAATCTTGTCTCTAATGCTTCTTATAATCAGTTTACATTTTTTAATGACAGAGCTGAGCTGGAGGGTATCAAAGTGAAAGGTCAGGGATGCCCCAAACCCATCAAAACCTGGGCCCAGTGTGGAGTCAGTAAAAGAATTTTAGAAGTGTTAAAGAAGAATAATTATGAGAAACCAACTCCAATTCAAGTGCAGGTGAGATGAATACCTTCTTCAGTATTTAAGTTCTAAATCCACCTTGATTTGAAAAACTGACTTTTCCCAAAAGGATTTGTATGATTTATTATTTCTGGTGATTAATATAAAGATCATTTATTGATGTCTTTTGTGAATACTCTGATAATTTTGTGGATAAAAGTCAAGAATGATTTATCACATTTCATTCACTCTTTTTGTTATTAATTTAAGCATTGAATGAGTAACCTATTTCTCATCATGGTATAGGATATAGAATGTATGTATAAAAGGACTCTTAATATTGATACTACGTAATGGCCATTTAAAAGTGCTGTTGATGTTCGCAGTTTATTATTTTGCCTTTACAAATCAGAGGAATAGAAGAAATCTAAAAATGGAATTTGAATAATAGCTTTATTGTAAAGATTGTGTTAGGAATTTTGTGTGAATGTAAGTAATGTTATGGTTTATATAGACAGTTAAAGCAAAAAAAATAATACCATGTTCCCTCTATTTGTCATCAGGCTATTCCAGCAATCATGAAGGGTAGGGATGTCATTGGAATTGCCAAAACAGGATCAGGGAAGACTTTGGCTTTCCTTCTGCCAATGTTTCGCCATATTGTAGATCAGCCACCTCTAGAAGACACAGATGGTCCTATTGCCATCATCATGACACCCACACGAGAACTGTGCATGCAGATTGGTATGTAACAGCATAATTATGGGTTTTGTGTTATTTTGAAAAGTCTAACCTGAAATCTTCAAGAACGTATATGCATGAATATATGAAGCAGAATGGTTATGATTACTTGAAGTATTACTTTTGTTAAGATCGTTAAGATCTTGCACTAGAAATGTACCTTGAATAAAAGGTGTAAGAAATTTTAATATCTTTTGATTTTGAAAATGCGTCATAGACTTGATGATAAAGCTTTCTGTAATAAGAAAAGAGAAGCTGACTGAAATAAGGAGAAGGTTTAATATTTACAATATGACATGTGTAATTGATAAGGAGAAGAATGAGAAACCTTTTATTTGATAAAGTACGATGGGAGTGTCATATGCATTTTCCTTTATTTATTAAGGCAGGTCTTGGTAGATGATATAAATTTTTTCCTAACCTTTAAAGAACTGAATTATATAAGACTTTGGTTTGATTTTCATGCCATTAATGAAAAGGTTTAATCTTAAACTTAACCTGGCTCATATCTTGGAAGAAAATTCCACCTTTGGCCATGAAACTAAATTTGGATAATTTTGTTATTTTCCAGTCAATAGTTCCACCCATTATTATCTTATCTCAGTAATTTTGCTGCTCTGCAGGCAATGCAGGCTTTCCTTGCAGCACTTTTCTAGTTAATGTTAATTCTGGTAAGTAACCATTGACAGGATGGGGGAGCCAAATACTTCATTGGCAAAATTGTTTGATATGGAACATATAATTCTTTGGACAACAGAATGAATTGGCTGTCATCTCATTTATAAACTGACTGACAGTATGATTCTGAGTGTGCATCTTTGTTGTTTATATTTTACCCCAAGAAGATCATTTTTGTAATATAAGCATCATCTCTGTTCAACAATATATGAATGGTAAGGATACATACATTACTTATCAATCCACTTGTTAGGGATAAGATAAAGTTAGCCAAGATAGTGTTACTCAGTACAAGAGGATTCAAATCAAGCTTAGTTCATTGTTGTTGGCCCCATAGTGGCTGTTGAGGTGAAGTAGTAATGACCATTGCATTTAGTAGTTTTACTCCCCATTATTTGAGTATCAATGGTCTTTCTTCTGATTGGTCTTGGTCTTTTATCTGTATTTTGTACATTTCAGAGAATAATAAGTATTCTTTTATGTCAAAGAATTTGTGTTTATAAAGTCTATTATTCTACAGGTAAAGAATGCAAGAAATTTGCAAGAAACAACTTAAGAGTTTGCTGTGTCTATGGTGGTACTGGAATCTCAGAACAGATAGCTGAACTGAAACGTGGAGCTGAAATTATAGTTTGTACTCCTGGTCGGATGATAGATATGCTGGCAGCAAATGGTGGACGAGTTACAAACCTTAGGAGAGTCACCTATGTTGTGCTCGATGAAGCTGATCGCATGTTTGACTTGGGATTTGAACCTCAGGTTTGTCTTATGTTAGCACAGCTATGCTTGAAATTCAAAATGAGCAGTATTAGTCATTCACTATCTGTTGTTTGTCTTGTGATAGATTCATTGAGTGATGTTTTTGATTCTGTAAAAATTTTATCCTGTTATTGTTCACTGTTTTGCACTAAGGGTGTAATCTTTACAAAACATCATAATTATATGGAAAATTCTTGATGTTTCCTGTATTTGTCAGAATTAATTGAATCATATTACTATATTTTATAATTTGAACTTTTCCAGGTTATGAGAATTATTGAAAATGTTCAACCAGCCCGACAGACAGTCATGTTTTCAGCAACCTTTCCAAGACAAGTAGAAGCCTTGGCAAAGAAAATACTTACTAAACCTATAGAAATTATGGTAAGTCATGGACTAGGCTTATCCCTAAACATAGGGTAGAAAGAATAATACCAACTTACCTAAGATTGGTATAAATCAGGACTTAGAAATCTTTCTTGTTTGTATTATCTTAGGAAAGTAGGACCAGAAGAACTAAGTGAGGATTTTTCCTCTAAAGCTTATTTGTCTGTTTGTAATGTTGTCTGTTGAAACTTGGGAATATGTAATTAAAGACTGTATAACCTATATTTCCACTAAAGACAACATAGGACTGCTTTATTTTGATAATGTATTTAACTTTTGCGAGCATGAAATTTTAGCGGGAATGCATTTTATTAGTTCATTTCATATGTTCTTTTCTTTATGTTAGAATACCAAATGTAGAATGATTTGGAATGTTACAGGTTGGAGGACGATCTGTTGTGTGCAAAGATGTGACGCAGGAAGTTGTAATCCTTGAAGAAGATCAGAAATTCCTCAAGTTGCTAGAGGTTCTTGGCCAGTTCTATGAGCGTGGCCAAACCATAGTGTTTGTAGATAAGCAGGAGAATGCTGACTCATTATTCAAGGTGGGTTTTTTTCTTTGAATCAGTTTAAATGCTAAATGGCTTAAAAGATACGTGTTGAAAGGAAACTCAGCAATCCATCTGTCCAGTCTCAAATATATATTTTAAAAAAGGTCTTTATAAGGCTAATTTGGTAAAGTCAGAAATGGGCATTTTTGATGTTATAGTAGTTATAGCAATGTTATATGGATGTTAAGTTTAGGCTTTAGATGAGAAAGTATGGAAAAAAGTGAACATGTTTGATAAGGGACAGAGGTGGTGAAAGCCTTGCATAAGATGAAGTGTGACATAGCAGCTGAAGCAAATGGGACTGCTGTTGAATTTCATGAGAAAGGGGGTAAAGTCATTGTTTATTATTTAGATAAGGTTTTCAGATGTGTATGGCTCAAGCTGAGATGCCAAAGGACTGGCAATGCCTATATAGTATTCACACATAAAGGCAAGGTGGGGGGGGATTAAAGATAATGCTCGAACTACATAAGTGAAAATTTGTTATTTGTTATATCTGGTAAGTTGTGTGGGAAATTGGTGATTGAGAGGGTACTGGCATGTATAGCATCAGATTGGTGAGGACCAGTGTGGCTTCAGAAGTGGTTGAGGATGTGTGGACCAAGGAACATTAAAAGTTCGGAACAAAAATTCTGCATGTGAAGGATTGGAGTGTTTCAATTTGTCTTCTTGTCTAGGATCTGTTGAGCCACTCTTACCGGGCATTGGTGCTACATGGTGGTGTAGACCAGATAGACCGAGACACTACAATCTTGGATTTTAAGGCCGGAAGAGTGCCCATCCTGGTGGCTACTTCGGTTGCAGCACGAGGCCTTGATGTCAAACAGCTCATTCTGGTTGTCAACTTTGACTGTCCCAATCATTATGAAGATTATGTTCATAGGTAAAGTATGATATTTCAAGGCTAGAAAGTATTTACATTTTTGAGATGGAAAAGTTGATGATTGTTTTTATTGCTGGGTCATGTTTCTTGAGGATAATTAAAAAATTTTATAACGGTACGAGAAAATGCTTTGACTCTGTGGTCTCCTCCTTACATTACTTAGCTTTGAACATTTTGCATTCCTCCTTGCTATCACATTTCTCACATCTCCATCATTATCCTGTATCATCTCTCTTGTTTCATTATTTTTACCTACCTTCCCACACATATTGCATGTGCATCTTCATTGTCATCTTTAGGGGGTCAACAGACTGTATTAGATAATATGGTAATTGACAGGCATGCAAAGGAAAGTTTGTGTTGGTGTATTGAGAGGAGCAGCAGATTAGATGTCTGATTCTTTGTTGGTGGAAGTGATGGTGAAAGTTTGTCATGATTGAAGGAAAAGAGGAAATGACATATGTAAAGGAAGTGGTGAAAATTAACAAACTGAGAAGGCAGGGCTGCATGGAGGTAAACCAAGAGAGATTGAGTTATAAGTAACTTTAGATGAAACAAAGGGAGTGGGAAAGAAGTGGGAAGTATGTAGGGAAGCATTACGTACATACAAATGAATTTTGTGACCTGCAGAAAGTGGGATGTGGGCATGTGACATTGGGTATGGAGTGGTGGGATGGGGGAGTTTAATTATTAGTGTAAGAGAAACTAGAGGTGTATGGATTGTATATGTCAGGAAGGAGTACATACCTCTAAGTACCTATGGCAAAATTTTGCAGGGATGGCAGAGCTTATGTATGGCATTCACTACATGTCTTACTTGTTGAATTATATTCACTCTCTCAGCTGACACTCCTTTTCCGTAACTATTTATTAGATATTCATCTGGGATTGACTTCTTCTTTGAGTTTGATATTGTTTTAAATCCTTCTTTAATCATGTATATGTATTATAACATCTGGTATAGAGGTAAATACTGTCCCATGTACTTTTGCAAGCATTCTTATATTTTTGGTTGGTACCTTTCATGAATATTCATATAGTATTTTTTAAGCTAAACACTTAATAGGCACATTCATTTCTCTAGGTGTGGTCGTACTGGCCGAGCTGGCAATAAGGGATGGGCCTATACATTTTTAACTCCAGATCAGCCTCGTCATGGTGGTGAAATAATCCGAGCTATGGAACTATCAGAAACTGCTGTTTCTCCAGAACTTCAGGTACATGTTTGTAAATTCATCTCATTTGAGAATCTTTTAAGTGGAGTAGTTGTCCTCATGTGAAAACCAGTTCTTGAAATGATTTCTTGTGCCTCAAAATAGTATGTATGGTCATTATTTCTTGTAGTGCCATCCCATGCATTATTTTCAGAGATTACAGCCTGAAATTTTTCCTTACACTGGACAAAATATGTAATGTCAAGAGAATGTCTTGGGAGGAGGTGAATAGTACGAGGGGAATAAGAGAACACATAGGGGCATTGCTGAAGGGAGCAGTTGGGAAAGTGGCAACAGATGAGGAAGAGGTAATGAGATTTGAAAGACTGTTGAATGTGTCAGGTGATAGAATGGCAGATGTGAGATGTTTGGCACACAAAGGTGAATGGAGCGAGAGGGTCTTGGCAAGTGGCTTGGTGAAAAGAAAAGAGAAGGCAAAAGCCTTGCATGTGATGAAGTGTGGTAAGGTAGCTGGAGTGTATGGGATTGCAGTAGATTTTCACAAGTAGGGGTATGACAGTATTATTGAATGGTTAACCAGGATTTTCAAGTATTCATGGCTTTAGGTGAGGTGTCGGAGGAATGAGAGAAAGTCTATATAGTGCCATTATATAAAGGCAAGGGGTAGAAAAGCGAGTACTTGAATTGCAGAATTGCAGTCGGTTGTTTTTACCTGGTAAGTTGTGTGGGAGGGTGATGATTAAGAGGGTGGTGGCTTGAACAGATTGGTGTGGAACAATGAGGCTTAAAGGAGTAGTAGAGATAGTGTAGATGAGGAGTTTGCTTTGAAGAATTGTGTGTGAGAAATACAGAGAAGGGGAAGAATTTGTATGTGATGACTATGTATCTGGAGAAAACATAAGATAGGGTTAACAGAGATGCCTTATGGAAAGTGCTTTGAAAAAGGTATAGGAAGAAAGCTCTTAGAAGTTGTAAGGAGTTTCTGTTAAGAGAATATTGTATTTGTGTGATTAGGAAGGGAAGAGGTTGAGTGATTCCAGGTGAAGTGGGAGTCTTCATCAAGGGGGTGTGATATAACCACACTTTAATCCAAAGTATTTTTTAGTGAATTTTTACTAGGTCAACAAATTTTGTAGTGGTCGTTTCAAATTCTTGTGGACTTATCAAATTTCATGATTATGGAAGAGTTTTTGATGCTGTGGGGAAAATCAAATACTGCATTCAATAATGTTTATAATTCATACAACTACAGTTGATCTTTTTAAAGACACAGGTTATTAGGTAAATATTGGTCAATGAAAAGGCAGTTACCCACCCAGTGAGGAAGATACTAGTACATCTGGGTTGGAAACTGTAAAGGATGGTTGGGAAATACTAACCTAGATTTTATGGTAAATATAATACCTTTCTTGTTTCTGGTATTTAATGTATTAAAAGGAATTTTTTTCATAAAGTATTTGTTTTTTCTTTTCAAGAAATTCTATGATGACTACAAGCAAAAAATGGAAGGAGAGGGCAAAAAAGTGAAGACTGGTGGGGGCTTCCATGGGAAAGGCTACAAATTTGATGAATCTGAAGCCAACTTTGCCTCAGAGAAGAAGAAATTTGAGAAAGCTGCTCTGGGGTTGGCAGACTCTGATGATGAAGATATTGAGCAGGACATTGATCAACAAATTGAGAGTATGCTTAATACAAAGAGGACAGTCAAGGAGATTAAGGTGGTTAGTGGTGTTCATTGTCTTTGTGTTCAGTTGATGATTTTGTGGAGTTTTTTGCTCACATGTGTGTTAAGTGCATTGTTGAAGACCTCAAGTCATCCAATGTGGATATGAAGATAAGGAGGAAATTGTAAGGTGTTTAAGTATTTCAGCCTGTTACCAAGCAACAATTGTCTGCATTTATTTAAGTGTCCTGTGTATGTGTGTCTTGTAGAAGTTATGTCAGTATTGATAGATTTGCTGTCATTTTTAGTCTTTTTCCTGTTTTTTCGTATATATGACGCACATTTTTTCTTTGACAGCTGCCAGGGAATCCACAGACTAGGCTTTTTGGATGTATTTTCTTACAGTATTGGAAGGGTGACTAACATAAGGTTCATATCCTGCCAGAATTGCAAGTGCAAGATTGATCATTTTGCCTTGCTGCCATGCCATACCATCTTATATCCATAACCCTGAAATTTAAGTCATCATGGAAGGTCAAGAACTGCAAAAACATTCCCTGGTTTGCTCAGTCTATCTTTTGCAGCCTTTTGGACCTATCAGACATCCACAAGTTATATCAGACACCTGTCAGCCCTATTTAACAGTCACAAGTTATGTTGAACTTTAAGAATATGTTAAAACGATAGCCTTAGTGTTCGTTTGTCCCTTGACATCTCATAATTTTGACGCACAGGAAACCTGATTATTGCATGAAAAGCGTGATTCCTTAAGCATGTGGGGAAAATGGGGTGACATTCCAAAGCATAAAAAAGCAGTGAAGTACTTCCTCAACCCAATGAAATAAACAGTCTATATTATATCTTTAGTCATCCTTGAAATACAGCTGACCTAGAGAAAGCCAAATGAAGCACAAATAATTGTTGCCTCGGTAAGGAGATGCTGTAATAAAACATTCTTGATGCCAGCATACTGAAGCCAGCTGAATTCCAAAGACTTAATTTTTGTATAGTCCTTTGAATTACTCAATATTTACATAGTTTTACTTTTTTGTCTTACATTTTTTAAAGGCCAAGGTAATGGATCATGATAATGGAAGTGGAATACTTATTTTCATTGTCACTGCTGTAAAACTGTAGTGGGGTCACGTACATGAATTTTGTCATAATCATCATTTAGTATCCTCATGAAGAATATCCTTACCCTTCAGCAGTTCACTTCTTGTCTGTATCACCATTAGTGGCAAGACAAAATTTGATTCACAGACATTTTGATAATACTGTTCCTTAATGTAGTTGACAAGACTGAAACTGCTCAGCTAATCCTCTCTGACTGACGTGTGGGCTTGTGTACTTGTACTATATTCCTGTTTGATTCCTCTGTTCCAGATGTTTTTGATATACAGCATTCATTTAGCTTATATGTTGTATAGGCATATCTGCCAATTCATTTTTATTCCACCCCATGATAACTAGATAACTTGAACTTTGCATCTATTGCTTTGTTGCATGCCTTTTCAAAATGTTTCAACATTTTGAATGGGGTTAATGTTTTTACTTACTGTGAAGTACTGTCATTGTTTTCACACACATAGTTTACCATGTATTTTGGTCAAGACTGGAATCAACAAATTCTTTGTCTAGAAGCTAAATTCTTACAGTAACTTATCAAGTGAGAAAACAAGGTGAAGGAAGCATGACATAGAATGCAGCAAAGTCTTTGGAAAATTGTTTTTCATTCTTAGTATGTCTGATTAATTTATTTGTAATACAGGAATTTGAGGGAAAGAGGTCACACAGCAACAAAAGTTTTGCTCATTCTAATTTTAAGATGAGTTTAAATCTGTGTGCTGAAGATGTGCAACCTTACCCCATAATGACCAGATAAAGATTTAGAGCTTATTAGATTCTGTCTCATACGTATTTACAGGTCTTTCTACTTACTGCATTTTTTACCCTCAGGAAGCTTGTATTTCATTTATATCTTAAGGGGATGGCCTTGATGATGCCTTGTAATGCTAGCATTGATCAATAACAATAGTTTTAAACCCATTGTATGATCTTATTCATGTAGCCACACAGGATACCTCTTACCTGTATGGGTATAGGCAAATGTCTTTAACTGACAGACATGTAGTGAAGAAAAAACTATTTTTAAGTACTAGTGGGAAATTTCTTCAATAAGTAAGCTTTAGGTTGGTAGTACTTGGTAGGCAGCCACCAACTGGGGAAGTATATTACTAGTAGTACCTACCTTGGTATTGGGAGGGTTAGTGATGGCTGCATAGTGGGCCAGCTCTTCAGTGGTTGTCAAGTTGCTTTCCTTTGTCCCAGGTAGCTTTCTTTTCTTTCTTCCTCACCCACATGTGGACTGCTAGCATTCTGTCTGCTAACATAGAATCCCGTTGTCACACATAACACTTGAGAACACTTAACTCATACAACTCATTCCTTGTAACTATAGAGTTTCCTGCAGTGAGTGCTATACGTTAGCCCTGCCTTTTGGCATAATGGTAGGAGGAATAGATAGAAGCACTAGGTAGGAACATTAGACAGGAGCATTGGGTAGAAACATTAGTTAGAAGTAGTGAGAAGGAACATTAGATGGGAGCATTAGGTAGAAGCAGCAGTTTGGAACATTAGGTAGAATTAGTGGATAGGAACTTTAGGTAGGAGCCTCCAAAAACACTTCGCTTGAGTTACCCTTTGCCACTGGCTTGTGAAAGGGTGGGGTATTAAAGGGTTCACCAGTTATGGAGACTTTTGCCAAGCCCACCCCCTTGAGGGAGTTCCTGAATGGAATAGGCATCAAGGATATAGATAGACAGATGTTGGTTTTAGTGCCTGACACTGACTTCCTCCCTCTTACCATGCATTATGCTGTGACTCAAGTTTGTCTCGTATACCCTATGTTGGTCATCAGACAAGGGATGAAAAGTAGTGATCCTTGCATGAACAGCCTTTTTGTTACCTATGAATTGTACCAGACAGCCATCCAATGCTCTAATGTACTTCTTTTTTTAGAGCCACATTAAATAATTTCCTAACATTTTTCAGTCACTGACAGGTATAGCACAATGAAAAAATTAGTTTTTCATCCCTCAAGACAGTCAATGTAGAGTTCATTGTTAAGCAGTATAATCTAATCTTGTAATGTTATAACTCTAAAGCAAAGATGGTCATACAAATTTTGAGAGCTGTAATGTATTCCAGACACCCGAGGTGTCTTCATCATCAAATGATGGCATTACTGGTGTTCCCCTTGGTGGTCCATCTGCCTCTGACAAACTAGAATTAGCTCGGAAGCTGGCTCAGCGCATCAATCTTCAACATAACATTGGCAAGGAGGCCAAGGGTGCAAGTCAACAAGCTGCAGAATTTATCCTCAAGGGTGGAGCTGCTATGCAACCCACCATATCTGCTAAGACTGTTGCAGAGCAGGTAAAGAGTCCGATTCAGTTTGTCAGTAACATACTTTATACTGAAATGTATTCATATTCATCAAATCTTATACTTAATATTGAATAACACATGCAGAGGATTCATGAAATAGCTTATAATTAATACACTTCTTCCTCAATTTCTTTCAGTATTCAGTCGACTACCTCTCATAATGATAACAGAATTTGCCTACAAAATCTTATCATAACACATCATTGTAAACTTTCTCACTTTCTTGCAAAGCTTAAAATGATATGATTGAAATTAGTATATCCTCAATGTAGTCATATGTAATCAACAGTTTTTTTAGCAGGATTTTGAATATTGCCTATATATTTAGAGAAAGCTTTGAAAAGTATTTTTTTTTTTTAATGAAGTTTTTATCTTGATATTAGAAGTTTTCCAGAAAACCATTCTTATTTATTAGTTTTATCATATGCCCCTATTATGTATATATATATCCATAAATGCAGTACAGATTTTCTCACTTATGTCTGCCAGATTGCAAGAATTTGGAACACACATCTTTTGTTCCATTTTCATCCATTATCTGTGTCTACATTGGTATTACTAATCCATGTAACACAATATCTTCCGGTGACTATTCAAGGTAGACTTACTTTCCATAAGGTTTTTAAACAACAGAGAACTCTGCCTTCATCCAGACATATGGTACTCAACCACCTTTTCATGCTTCCATAAATATTTTCCAAATTTAGTCAGCATCAGCTTACAGTTTACCATATGTTTTCCCACTGTGGACTGGGTATTTGCTTTAAAGAATTTGTGTGAGGATTACTTAGTGAGAGCAAGAGCATTGTATGTTACAATTATGGATGTGTAGAAAGTGTATGGTATGGAAGTGAGGCCTTGTAAATGTTTCTGTGAATGTAGAAATAAACAAAAAGCAATTAAATACAACAAGGGGTCGTGATGGATATGGGTGTGCAGCAGGGGTGTATGATGTCATCTTAGTTACAAAGGCTGCTTGTGGATGGGATGACAAGGGAAGAGAATGCAAGAGTCTTAAAAGGAATGGTAGGCCTGCTGCATAAGAGGGGCTGGGGAGCAGTGGAGGTGGATCATTTCTTGATACATCTCTGGCGGCAGACTCTCGAGAAAAGCAACTGAAGCCAATGACAAAGTTTGGGAGGATGTGAAAGGAGAAAGTTGGGTAAATGTGAACAGAAGTAAGATAATCTGTAGCAGGGGGATGAGAGTGGATGGTTTGAAAATAGCTTGAACAGGGAGGGTCTGGTGGAAGTAGACACCTGGAAGAGGGGGGCTAACATTTTGGATGAGAGGGGACTAGGGCTTTTGCAGAAAAACTGAGTGCCAAGTATGTTGAAGTAAGAGTGAATTGATAGCATTTTTATTTCATTGTGCATCACTTGAATGTTTATGGTCAGCAGACAGTTTGTGATTGATCTTAGTGCTCTGTTTTGTGTAGTTTGCAACTTTGTTATATTTGCTTTTGACAGGGGTGATGACCAGGCAGGTGAAGCATATTTTATGATGAAGCAGTTGCATGAATTGTTTGTAGAGGACACAAAGGGATTTTTTTCTTGTCAAAACTTGATAATGGTAAGTAATGTAGGGGTGTTTAGATTGTTTATGACTTTTTTTGGTAATGTTTGTGGTGTGGGAAGTGAATGAAATATGTGTATTGCATGTGATGCCCAGTATGGTTGGAGTTTTGTTGAATGGAAGTGGTTGACCATTGAGGTTGACAGAAAGGTGTAAATTTGATTCAAACCTATATATATATATATATATATATATATATATATATATATATATATATATATATATATAT
>JAYMFT010000042.1:695551-719923 GCA_038088735.1 Panulirus argus | reverse complement strand
CTGTGCTCGTTGCCGTTGACTGTGGTATTCCCGTTGGCTGTGCTGTTACTGTTGGCTGTCGGACAAGGCTGTGGTATTACTGTCGGCTGTGGAGCAAGGCTGTGCTGGTTGGTCCTGTTGGCTGTTGAACAAGGCTGTGTGGTACTTCTCTTCGCCCCGCCAGGAAGTGTGTACATCCGTGGCCAATAATGTGACAGGAGACATTGAGGGAAAAGTAGAAATAAACACTTCCTATTCTAATGAGCTAATTAAGGAAATAATTTAGTGTCATTGGGTAGTAATTTCCCCTCACCCGACCCCATACCTTCGCCTGACATCCCTTTTCCCAAACGACAAGGAATTATAGATGTAGACGATGAGTTAGACACACGTAGATAATCTGTAGTTATACGATGCAGGTGGGCGAAACGACGGAAGCTTAAAAGTGGAGCGAGGCGACAGCCTGAGCGGGACATATTAGCTTGAGGAGGTCGACAGGGTCGATCCGTGCGAGGTATACCGGTAGGGGTCGATCGCTCTCACTTACTCCCCCTCCCCTGGACTTTTATCCCTCCCTTCCCCCCTCGCTCTCCCCTTATATGTCACGTCACTTGACCTCCCATAACCTCCCCTGGCCTCCCATAAACTCCCGTGGCCTCTCATAACCTCCCTGGCCTCCCATAACCTCCCCTGGCCTTCCATAACTTTCCCTGGCCTCCCATAGCCTCCCTGACCTCCCATAACCTCCCCTGGCCTCCCATACCCACCCACAACCTTCTCTGGCCTCCAATAGCCTCCCATAATCTCCCCTGACCTCTCATAACCTCCCCAGGCATCCCATAACCTCCTCTGGCATCCCATAACCTCCCTGACCTCCCGTAACCTTCCCTGGCCTCCCTTAACCTCGCCTACGCTCGAACGACCTCGTCTGATATTTTTTTTTTTTGTTACTTGCCCTTAATCTGGCCTGACCTGACCTTTTTTTTTTTTCTATGACGCCAACACGTAGTTTGCTTTACTTGCCTTGACCTCGCCTGATCTTGCGTAACATGAACCTTACCTAATCCGACTTATCAGCAGTGTTGGTTCTCTCTCTCTCTTATGCGGATATTATTCCGGTTTCTGATCCCGGGAACTTGCTGTCTTGCTTGCTTCCCCCCCCTCCCTTCAACCCAACCACGAACTAGACCGCGTAACACTCGGCAAGCCACTGCGTCACATGATAACTAGACAGCGTAGCAGTCGACACGCCTCTACGTCACATTATAACTAGACAGCGTAACACTCGACGCGCCACTGCGTCACATGATAGCTAGACAGCGTAACACTCGGCAAGCCACTGCGTCACATGATTACCGTGTACGGCGACGCCGGCAACTCAGGGATGATGACCCGTTGTGACATTTGCCTTTTTCCTTCCACGGCTAAGCTTTCGGAACTTCTTTACGCCTTCTCACGGCTCTCCCAGAACAACTACGACATGACCCCCCCCCCCCCCACTCTCTGAAAAAGGCAGGTATTCCTTTTCTTCACTCATTACTTTTCTACTTATCTTTTTTTTTTTTTCTATCACTTAAATCTACACCTCGGTGGTGGGACTTGTGTCCGTAATTGAAGCCTTCAACACCAGACAGGGAAAAAGAGACGTCATTTAACTCAGATTTTTTTTTTGCAGATAGCCTCCGGTGATGTTATTGTTGACGCGAGAGAGCGAGAGAGAAAGAAATGGGGAAAGTATTTTTAAATCATAGAGGATCCGAAAATTGTGAAGTCATGTGGCGTGGCGGAGGGGGTGGGGGGGTCTTTGTGTGTGTGTGTGTGTGTGTGTCCCTCCAGTGGCTTCGGGAACAGTCGGGGGGCATTAGAGCGAAGCCGCAAAGAAGGTTTTAAGAATTATCCGCAGGTGGCGCCGAGGGAGGGAGGAGCTCTGCATAATGTGGCCGGTGGGGTTTTAGGCAGTTGTAGGGGCTCCCTGGACGTCAAATGTGGCCCTGCTGTGGGGTCTTCTGCATCACTTAACCACACACACACACACACACACACATACTCTCTCTCTCTCTCATACACACACTCATGCACTCTCATAGATATCCAGGGAGACGTCTGTTTCTCTCCCCTTCTGCAGCGTTGCCCTTCGAGTCTCTGGACGATCCCCTCCGTCCCTCCGGAAGAGCTCCTCACCTCGCGTCACTCCAGAGGAACGGCCCCGCGCCCTCAACGGATATCAGGAGGAGGACGCCTCCGTGTCCTCTTCATGTGGTGTGGGTGTTGGCGCTGTGTGTGTGTGTGTGTGTGTGGAGGGAGGCTAAAGAAGACCCGGTGTGTGTCGGGGTGATCACATCATATGAGCTTAGGGCTTCACCCCCCTCTGGTGACGGGTGACGACTCCCGCGTCAGGAGGGAGACCCACGCAAGTCGGCTGAGAGCCTCGGCGTCAGCTCGCCGACCGTCTAGTGCCAGTGTTCCTCCGATGTCAGTCAGCGGCCGTTGTAAGTAGAGTGTCAGCCACGCTCATCCTGTGAGCGGGAACGCAGAGAAAGATTTACACAAAGTCACAAAAAGGGGGTGTCTTTTGTCAGACCCCCAGTGGCTGGAGAATTCGTAACATCACGCGTCTCAGAAGTTGGCTCATTACGTAAAGCCTTAGAGTCACTCCGTGAAGGAGCCGAGTCATGCAGGCGATCCGAAAAATGGAAGAAAATATGATATTAAAAAAAAAAAAAAAATTCAGGGTCCTCATTATCAACGATATGGCGCTGTGTCCATTTCTTGGAGGGTTTGTTTACCCCGATCTCTGGAAGGCTCCGTTTCTCCAGAAACTAAGACATTGCTCTGGTGTGTGTGTGTGTGTGTGTGTCTATACCTCAGGCCACAGAATATACAGAATTCGTATATTATAACACTTAGGAAGAGGTTAAAATGCCTTAATCTAGCAGGGACATTTTGGAGTCTACGATGCTGTTACGTCCTCCAGACCAACATTTTACCTAATACGTCTCATGCTGATGGACTGTACACCTCCTCTTGAACTTCTGCACATTGTACATCTCCCGTGATAAGTTTATACTTGTGGGGACGGGGAAGGGGGACCTCCCTGTGGGTCCCCTGGGCCCTCTCGTCTCCTCCTACTACGTCAATGTATTGTCGAACCCCTTGGGCCCACTAGGGCCCCCACCTATCAACATCCTGTGTTGAGGTATTGTGCTCACCGTACGTTCTGTACGTACTTGCCATGTATTACGAATATGTGCTCTGTATCGATCGTGTAAATTCAAAATTTCTTTTCATGTGAAATCTAAAATTTCCACATATAACCGCTTGTATCAATTACAACTGTACCCTGTAAACCATGTACTTGTGTGTGTTATATGTTGATTTACATAAAAGTGCCGTTCATTTACACAAAAGTGCCGTTTATGTACATAAAAGTGTCGTTCATTTACACAAAAATGTTCTTTTACACAAAAGTGCCGTTCATTTACACAAAAGTGCCGTTCATTTACACAAAAGTACCGTTCATTTACACAAAAGTGTCGTTAATGGCAGTCGTATCAAAGTGTCGTTCTTTTTTCCCTTCCTTGGTCCCTTTTCTAATGGGGGAATATGTGCTGGAGGACTTTACGTGCTCAGATAACACAAAACCTAATGGTCTGTGACGAGGTTATCTGCCGGAGGACAGTACAATGGAAATCCCAGTAGATAACACAAGACCTGTTATCGTGCCAGAGAGTCTGTGGGGGAGACGTGTGGAATCTAACGTTTGGTTTTGACGTGTTCCCCACGAACAGCTCTTTTACGTCATGTACCAGCGAACCAGCGTCGTTAAGGACTTGCTATTCGTCATCACCACGACCACCACCGCCCTAAGTGCTACCACCCAGACGACATCCACCACGACCACCACAGTCCATCAGACAGACCAGTCCCTACCACAAATGATGTTTTAATAGTCTTGATGCTGAGGAGAGGGGGAGGGATTAGCACTTGGTTCCCCTCCTCCCGGAGGCCTCCGCCCACGACGCAACGCCCGCCAGTCGACGACGCCTCAAATGACGTTTTAATCATCGGGGATTAGCACCCGATCCCGTACCGGGAGGCGGCATAAGTTACCGACGGGAGGAACGGCAAGAGGATGGTGATGAGGGCCTCCACCCCCAGAGACTGGAGGAAGGTGGTGATGGCCTACGCCCCAGAGACTGGGGGAAGGTGGTGGTGAGGACCTCTACCCCAGAGACGTGGGGGAGGAAGGTGATGGTGAGGACCTCAACCCCAGAGACGTGGGGGAGGAAGGTGATGGTGAGGACCTCTACCCCAGAGACGTGGGGGAGGAAGGTGATGGCGAGGACCTCAACCCCAGAGACTGCGGTGTACGGAATGGACACCTGCCCCTCCGCAGGGGCACCACGACGTCCTTACCTGCAGTAGGCCGGGGCTCTGGGAAGATTAGGGCATGCCCACACTCCAGGGCGGACTTAGGGCAGGTTAGGCTCCGGGGCAGGGATCAGGGAAGGCAGGGCTCCGGGGTAGGTTGGTTTTGGGGCGGGGGTGAGGGCGGATCAGGCTCCGGGGCGGGGCGAGGGCGGATCAGGCTCCGGGGCGGGAAGAGGGTGGATCAGGCTGCACCGGGGCGGGGCGAGGGCGGATCGGGCTCCGGGGCAAGGCCAAGGGTAGGCCTGGTTCCGGGGGTGGGGCGAGGGTAGGTAGGGGGTCCGGAGGTGTACGATCATTAAAATAGATTTTCATCATCATAAGGACTCACAAAACATAATACAAAAACCACATACAATAAACATATATAAGACATATAATAAATCTGACAACCTTTGGAAACTTTAATGTGCTCCTCCCCTCAACCCAGGCGGGTCTAAGCGGACTAGGCAGACCACCTTGCCGTATCGACACCCCCCCTTCAGAAAATCGTTCTGGCGGAGGCGACCACCTAGAGGCCACGCCGAATTAAATTGCACACTGCCTTCCCTACGTTAGGGGGGGCCCGTGTGTGTGTGTCGGGTGTGTGTGTGTGTGTGTATGTGTGTGTGTGTGGTTTCTAGCGGACCGGCCCCCTCGCTTTGTCCGGTAATCCGGCTGGCCCGACGTGACAGCTCGTGGGAGAGGTGTGAAAATACCTTTCTTCGCTATTTTCACGTGGAAAGAAAAGGTATTTGTCGACAGCTGAGCCGAAGTTGCCACGCCAAGTCTTCAACACTTGTTTTTATATCAGCAACGATAGACATTATCGTCTTCGATTCCCCTTGCAGCGATAGGCGATGAGAGTTTGAATGTATCGCCGTTGAAGATCATCTTGCAATTGCGATATTTTGGCGTTCTTTATGCGATATTGTTGTTCGCAAATATTTGATGGGAATTGGCAAGGTCCATTACTGACTGGGGGAGACCCCGCCTTTCAAATCCCTGTCGGCCAGTGAGACAGCGGCTCATTGACGGGGCGGGGCTCAACAGATTGCCGTCCTTTGATTGGACCCTCGCCCGGAGGAGTGGGAGGAGTTTACCGATGTAAAATCCCGGGGCGGACAGGTAAAGGGCATCAGTTCCCCTGAAGACCGTAAGGAGGGTTGTGTGTGTGTGTCTCTCGCGCTCTCCTCTGCCTCAGACGAAGATGGTAATCGCTTAAAGACTGCGCATTTTCTTGGTCTTGATACTTTTGTCAGTGCTTTTTTATTTTTTCTCTTTAACGATGGTGAACGTCGGTCGTGGGAATATACAGAGTAGCAGCAGCAGCAGCAGAATGGACCGCCACCACCACACGCCCTTGAAGCACTCTTTCTCCATCAGCTCCCTCCTGTCGGAGGCGGTCCTCAACGCCGTCCCCGAAGGCGCGAGGGAGCAGCCAACGAAGGAGGACGACCACCTCTGCCTCCAGGACTTCGACATGACGGCGGCGGCGGAGGAGGAAGACGAGGAAGAGGAGGAGGAGGAGGAGGAGGTGGACATCGACGTGACCGGGGCGGCCAGTTCCTCGCCGGGGGTCATGTCCGACTCCGAAGTCGAGGAGCAACGGGACAAGGAAGAGGAGAAGGGAGGAGAGGGGAAGAAGGAAGAGGGAGGAGGAGGAGGAGGAGGAGACGAGGAGGAGAAGAAGAAAAAGCACGAGAAGCCTCACTTCAGCTACAACGCCCTGATCATGATGGCCATCAGGTCCTCGCCCGAGAAGCGGCTGACGCTCAGCGGCATCTACGAGTTCATCATGAAGAACTTCCCCTACTACCGGGAGAACAAGCAGGGCTGGCAGAACTCCATCCGCCACAACCTGAGCCTGAACAAGTGCTTCGTCAAGGTGCCCCGCCACTACGACGACCCGGGCAAGGGCAACTACTGGATGCTCGACCCCTCGTCGGAGGAGGTCTTCATCGGCAGCACCACGGGCAAGCTCCGCCGACGCTCGACCGCCGCCTCGCGCAACCGCCTGGCCGCCTTCAAGCAGTCGCTCCTCAGCCGCTTCGGGTGCTACTCGCCCCTGAGCCTGGCGCCCTACGCCGCGGCCGCCGCGGCCGCGGGTCTCGGCGGGCCCCTGGGTTCGCTCCCAGGGGCGCTCTCGAGCGGCCTGGCTTCGACCACGCTCTACCAGCAGGCGTCTGCCGCAGCCGCGGCAGCAGCACTCTACCGCGGTTACCCACCGACCTATTACCCCGGGATGCTACCCACCGCCCACCTCAGCCCTGCTGGACCGCCTGCGGGGCCCCCGACGCCCACTAGCCTGCCCAAGCCCACCACTCTCAGCCCACCTCCCCAGCAGCCGCCCACCTCCTTCAGCGTGGACCACCTGTTGTCTGACGCCCATCCGAGCAGCACCCCGCCCAGAAACCCGCTGGTGGGCCTGGCTAACATGCCTTCCCCCGCCCACTACGACGTCTACAGGAGCTCCCTGTTGGCCCAGATGGGCGAGGCTGGGCGGCGCCACGCCCTCCACCGCCCGGTCACCGTGGTGGGCGGCAGACCCAGCTAACTCCCTCCTCCCCTTCCGTCTCCAAACCTCCACCCTCTGCCTCCTGCCCGGGCGGCCAGCTCCGTGGGCACGCCCAGGGCGGCGCCCACAACAACCCCCCACCCGTCCACCCGCCGCCCACACCACGCCCACAGTCTTAACCACCACCGTCCACACCTGAACCCAACTCGCCGCTCCCGCCGGGATATTCCAGTAAGAAAAGGTAATTAAGATTAACCATAGTCGTTAAGTGCACATAGATGATTACTAATTATTATACATAATTGTGAAGATAATTAAAGTGGTGGTAAATTATCGTCTTGTGGTAAAAAAAAAAACTCACCAGTGTGTGTCTCCTCTCATTTCAGAATCTCCAAGTGTTCTGGACTCTATACCGGGAGCCTTCGAGTGTGTGTGTGTGTGTGTGTGTATGTCTCCATCCAGTACTGGATCTCCAGCTGTCTCCAGCGTTTACATCATTCTCCTGAGGACGCGTTTGCCACAAGTGTCTCTCTCTCTCTCTCACGAGTCTTCAAGTGATGCCACAGTTCCAGGAAATTCCCCTTTAAAAAAGTTCTCCATATTCGTAAAGGCTACAAAAGGAGCTGCTCCACATCGGACCCACCAAATGGGGTCTGCTCCACTTCGACCCCTCCAAAAGGAGCTGCTCCACTTCGAAACCTCCGGGGATGGATCCTCTCCAAAAGGAATTTCTTCCAGAGGTGAAAACCCAATAGGGAGTCTCTCTTGAAGTTTACCATTTCCAGGAAATTCTCTCTCTCTCTCTCTCTCTGTCCAGCCAATGCCTCTTTGATTCCCTCTGGAACCACTTTTTTTTTTTTCAGTGTGTTCATGATAATAACCATCAGTGGGTTTCCAGTTATCACTGAATAAGAGTTTATCCATCAGCTTGGATGTGTTGAGCTCTCGACTATCCACCTTGGTTGATAATCACCCAAAGCCAAGCATGCCAATTCTTCCCCATATCATTACCAGTAATTAGGAACTCGTAATTCTCCTTTAACACTTAAATAATCATATAATTACTCTTAACCTTTTTCCCTGTAGTCTTGAAGCCAAAGATACTGATAATTTATTTGTTGGTGATAATAATTATTTGTTGTATTTTTCTAATAAAATTTATATATTCTCAAAGGACTCGGGAGTGTATTTTGGTATTCCCTCGTGATTCGGAGTGTTCCAAAGGGTTGTATTGTTACGATACAGTTCAATGCAGTAGTGTATCATCGAGAGGTAAACACATACTGAGGGAAGTTCCATTTCACATGTTCTTAAAAGAAACCAAAGAAAATGGGCAAATTAATCTTGAAGGATATTGTTAGATTTGTGAACTTTATAAGGTATTTTGAGTAAGGCAACATGGCCATTGTTTCCAGAGTGCTCCCCCTCAGGTGAGGCCATTATGGCCTTCAGATGAGGCCACTCTGGACCTAGACGAGGGTGCTGTGTGTGTGTGTGTGTGTGTGTGTGTGGTTCCTAAGGCCTGGCCATTATGGCCTCAAACATGGCCACTTGGACCCCCTTCCTCTGTCTATATAACCATTGTAACCTACAGATGTGGCCATCAAGGCCACAAGACGTGGCCACCTTACGCTGTAGGACCCATGGGAGAACTATTTTGATCTTGCAAATGAAAGAGTTTGATAGGAGAGGAGATAAGGAGGTCGATAGAGCCTGATATCTGAGAGATTAGAGATGGTAAAGTCTAATAGCAGGAAGGTAAAGGAAAGTAAAGTCTAATAGCTAGGAGATAAGGGAAGATAAAGCTTGAAAGCTGAGAGATAAGGGAAGGGAAAGTCTGATAGCTGGGAGATAAGAGAAGGCAAAGCCTGACAGCAGAAAGATAAAGTCTGATATCTGTGAGATAAGGGAGGGTAACGTCTGATAACCAGGAGATAAAAGGAAATGAATTCTGATAACGAGAAGATAACAAGAGGTAAAGGGGCTGATAACGCAGATAACGGGAAGATGATAAGTCTGTTGGCGATGAGATAGAGGCCGGCAGGGGGAAGATAAAGGGAGATAAGAGTAGATAACACAATCTACCTTATTCATTAGTAACTACATCATCTACCTTAGCAGAAGGTAACTACATAATCTACCTTAGTAATAGGTAACTACATGATCTGCCTTAGTAATGGGTGACTACGTCATCTACCTTAATACTAGGTAACTATATAATCTACCTTAGTAATTAACCAAAGATGATTTCTAGTAGTTCTATGAGGGGAGGAAAAGTACTTACTATAAAGAAAAGTACCAATTACAAGTACCTTAAATATCCGGATTGTAATTGATAATTAAACATTACCAAATAACGTTTAATAACATACATATATTATTTGTAACCCCAGGATACCTTCTACGGGGCTGCCCTGCAATCAGTGGCAAGGGTTCCAAAGGAGAGTGATATATATATATATATATATATATATATATATATATATACTACCCACTATCCCTTGCGTGACGAAGGAGCTGAGGGCAGGGTCTCGATACTGTTGGGCTATGACATCTAGTCTTGGGTAGTGATGATTACTCCCTTCGACCATGATGACTTTGGTTGTGGGTCGTGATAACTTTACAGTGTTGGGTCGAGATAATTCTGTTGTGTTAGGTCTTGATAATTACAGTGTTGGGTCGTGATAACTAGTAATTGATTATGATAACTACAGTGTTGGGTCGTGATAACTTCACAGTGTTAGGTCATGATAAGTACAGTGTTGGGCCGTGATAACTATACAGTGTTAGGTCATGATAACTACAGTGTTCAGTCTTGATAACTAGAGTGTTGGGCCGTGATAACCGTACTGTTAGGTAATGATAACTAGAGTGTTCAGTCATGATAACTTCAGTGTTGGACCGTGATAACCGTACTGTTAGGTAATGATAACTAGAGTGTTCAGTCATGATAACTTTACAGTGTTGGGTCGTAATAACTCTTCGGGTAAGACACACCCAAGATCACTAATTTCAGCTTGTGAAGATCAAGCCAGATCTCAGAGCTTGAAGCTGACGAGAGCATTTTCTTTTCTTACCCAATCCTAAGCTTACATAAGGTTTCCCCATACCTAAGCCAAGCAAAGCTTAACTTACCTTATCTAAACTCACCAAAGGTTACTTTATTACCTTACCTAAGCTAATGAAAATTTACCTTACCTTAGCTAAGCTAATCAAAGCTCACCTTTCCCTACCTGGACTAATCAAAGCTTAATCTACCTTACCTAAAGTAATCAAAGCTTACCTTACCCTACCCAAAGCTTACCTTATCCTACCTAAGCTAATCAAAGCTTATCTCACCTCACCAAAACTAATCAAAGCTGAATTAACCTAACTTCATCTAACTAAAGCTAACTTAACCTAACTTAATCTAACCAAAGCTTAATTTTATGGTACCTGAACCAACCAGACGAACATAGAATTTATCTATCTCAGAAATTCAACCATTTTGGGAGGCATACTCCAGTCCTGGCATGTTATACGCTGTGAATAATATGCAGAATGTCTTCTCAACTGTGTACGTGATATGCAGCTGATATTTGCCAGCGAACAGTTTGCCCTCCTTGTACTTTTCCTGACGGGTGTAGTAGAAGTAGTAGTAGTATCGACCCCCCAAGTTCCTCTCTCTCTCTCTCTCTCTCGCGCGCGCGCACAGATTACAGCGGTTTCTTTTATTTGATTATTTATTTCATTTACTTCGTACATCAGCTGGCATGGCACAAGGGATACAGGACACAAAGGCCAAATGGAGGTTTTGAGCATACAGATTGAGAGAGGAGAAAGAGATGGCAGAAGTTAATCAGGTCTGTTGTGTGAGTGGGAGTAGACTTGACTCACAGACTCATAAAGGTTTTGTGGGAAGAGAGAGAGAGAGAGAGAGATGAAAGGAGGAAAGCACTTCCACGGTACAGCTTTTTTGAAGGGTAGAAAGTAAGGTATTATAACGGTCAATCCTCGAGTTGCCGTTCTCTACAGAAGAACTGCTGGAAGCAGCAGAAGAAGAAGATGCTAGAAGCGTGCTTTTTAGGTTCGTGCTATGGTGGCTGACACACACAAAGAAGGGGTGGTTGAAGGAGAGGTGATTAGGAGGAGAACTGACTCCACTTCCGTTGACAAGAGAGGTGGAGTAGGAAGAGGAACCACCCACCTTCCCCCCATATGTCCCGAGCAGCACCCCATCACTAGAGGGGTAGATCAGAACCCTTGGTTGCTTGTCCTGGCCACGTCCAGGCGGCCCCCGCCACCGGGCCATATGTCTCGGGACGGACGTGAAAGAGGGGACAGCCCGAGGCTGATGTGTGGGTAAACTGCGAGTAATTACTGGCATCTGACACACACACACACACAGACGAGCCTCAGTAGTCCAGTGGTTACCGTTGCTGACGATAACAGTCTAATAGGACCCGGTTCAAAGGGCCTCCGGACAGGACAGTAGCCTAGGGCAGTAACAGCATCCTCACAGCCAGACCTCAGCCGTTCATACTCCCCTGGTTTAGGGCTGGTCGATGATGAATTGGTGCGGGGCGTAGAGTGGTGTAGTGTGTATATATGTGCTTAGCAAAGACACCGGGGCGACTTGAGATATATACTTTTTCTCCCCCAAAAATATACCAAAAGTTTGCCCGTGGCGTAGGTTAGGTAAATCAAGCTTCGACGATTTGTAGAGATTTTAGAAAAAGAGGAGACAGTGTCGTAGAAAAAAAGAATGGTGAGAGTAAGTGAGCTTGGAGAGGAGACTTGTTTGAAGAAATACCATCAGAGATTGAGTGTAGAATGGCAAAAGGTGAGAGCAAATGTATTGTTTGGAAAGGGAAGAACGACCCGAGACGACATGGATTCTAGGACAGGAGGCCATAACGTAAACTGATTCTTCTGTATCATTTTGAAACGTAGATATAAAGTTCTGTATCGCATGGAAAATATACATAAGATTATGATACGTTATGGTATTATATGTACCTTAGTGTGTAACATAATTCTGAGGATTACTACCTTTGTACAGGTCCAGACCATGGTCTGGTTAGTTTCACTCGATCAAAAGGGATTTTACGAATTGCTTTGTTTTCATTTAAGCAGTTCAAGTGAATTATATACAATTGGACCCCGTGGCTCAAAGGTTCAAGATGCCATTATCGATCATGTGATGTCTTGAAGTAAGGGCTTTTATGGTAAAGTTGGGCTCTAGTTTAAAAAGGAGAAATGCGATGTGTAGATATTTTCCACGAGAATGGAATGGTGTCCCTCAAGGTGACTTCTTTGGGCACGATGTGCTTGCCTGTTTCTTCTACAAGTGTCCGACACATGTGAGGTTTCTGGTATAAACAAAGTGCCTGATAGGAAGAGTTCTGTATGGGTAAAGTGTCTGGTACGTATAGTTTTATATGAGTAAAGTTTCTTATACGAATACTTTTACGAGATAAGTAGATTTAAGTGGGTTAAAGTACTTGATACGAATAGTTTGACACGAGTAAAGTGTCTGTCTCTCTCAACTTGGATTCCCACATTTGGGGTTAACCATATTTGCCTCTTGCCTCCACCCCCCCCCCCTGTGTAGTGAGTGGAAGACGTCAGGAAGTGGAGGAGGTATGTAGAGTGTGTGTGTGTGTGTATGGAGAGAGAGCCTGCTGGGGTAAGGAGGACCTGTTGTAAATAAACTTTTGGGAGAGCCCGAGAAGTTGCTGCTGCTGCTGGTAGTGGTGGCGATGGTGTTGGAGGGTTGTGGTAGTGTTGGTGATGATGGGGAAGGTGAGCCAGGCTGGTGGTGGTGGCGATGGTGAGGGAGGGAGGTAGGAAGGATGGTCTTAGTAATGTGTTCCTTAGGGGTAGTGGGACGTATAGTGTGTGGGGTGGGGTAGGGAGCGCCACGGAGCCAACTGATGGGTGTCCTGGGTTAGTGTGGGAGAAGAGGGTGAGGGAAGGGTGATGTGGAGGAGGTTGTGGTAGTGGCGTGCAACTTCGCCAGGGTCCCCAGCAGGTACTGGGTTCGAGTCAGAGCAACAGGAGTCACAGTATGAGGTCGACCCTCTCTTTGCCTCAACTCTACCCAAGAGTTGAGTGTGTGTGTGTGTGTGTAGCGATAAGGAGTACAGTCTCTTCGATCTCCTCACTCCAAAGGAGTCCATCGTTCCCTTGCTACTGCAAGTAGCCCACAGCCTTGAGGCTGTTAGCAGACCCCCATCAGAGAGAAATAAAAAGGAATCTGAAAGATTATATATTACTATAATCAAATGACCTATTTTTTTCTTATTAATTAATTCACATGTTTGCGAAGCTCGAGGACCTAATTCACCTCTGGTGCCATCCTGTGAGGGACATACGTTCTCCTGAGGGGGTGTCCACGGGTCCGGCCCAGACGTGGTGTTGGGATCCGAGTTCGATGTCGTCCTTTGGTCCCAGTCTCGTGTGTGTGTGTGTGTTGTGGCTGGTAGAAGTAGGAGGAGGAGGAGGAGCACCCAATACCTGAGGGCTGGTTATCCGACGGCAAAGCACACCACGGGTGATGACGGGCCGGCCCCCAGCCCTGTATTGTGTGGTGGGTCTTCCCTTTGTTTATTTGCTCGTGTTCATTATAGCGCCTGACGTTACAGCCTCTCTGTCCACACACACACACACACACACACGTACAAACACACACACTGCACACCTTGATCCGCATCCTGGGAATGTGTGGTGATGGGGGCGCCCCGCCCTCCCCCCCTCAACCCTCCACGGACGTGACAGTCCCGTCCCCCTGCTTGTAACCTCCCTCTCCTTAGAGATATATGGAGTGTCCTCTCTCTCTCTCTCTCTCTCTCTCTCTCTCTCTCTCTCTCTCTCTCTGAGGTATCTGACCTCTGTTCTGTCAGTTGCCCCGACGTGTTCCTCCCCTCATATAATGTCACATGGTATCTGGGGTGTTTGTCCCTTCCCTTTTTCCTCCCCCAGATAATGCGACATGCTTTCTGGGATGTCAGTGCCCTCCCCTGATAATGTAACATGGTTTCTGGGGTGTCAGTGCCCTCCCCTGATAATGTAACATGGTTTCTGGGGTGTTAGTGCCCTCCTCATTTCTCCCCAGGTAACGTATCATAGTTTCTGGGGTGTTTGTATCCTCCCCTTCTCTCCCCCTGATAATACGTCCCTGGAGGTGCTAGGGTTTGTGTCTCCCTGGTGCCAGAGGCCTGTGTCTCCTGGCTGGTGAAGGCAGAATCCAGAGTGTGTTGAGGGTGCGCCAGGTCGTCCTTCAGAGTGTGTTAAAGGTACCTCAGGTCATCCTTCAGAGCGTTTTGAGGTGCGTCAGGTCGTCCTTCAGAGTGTGTTAAGGGTGCCCCAGGTCGTTCTTCAGAGTGTGTTAAAAGTACCCCAGGTCGTCTTTCAGAGTGTGTTAAGGGTACCCCAGGTCGTCCTTCAGAGAGTGCGTTGAGGGTGCGCCGGGTAGCATGTCCCCCGCCACTCCTTTAGTGGATGCCAGCCATCAATCAGAGACCTACCAAGACCCTCTTCTTCCCTTCCCCTCCTCCGTCCATCTCTCCTGCAGCAGTGAGCAGAGGAGAGAGGGAGAGGGGGAAGGGGGGGGGCGTCTGAGAGTGATAGTTAGCTCACCGGGCCGTACGACGACAGGTCGTGTTGGCACCAGTGCAGAGGGGGCCCGGCTTGTACCCCACCAAGACGACAGACGTGTTGGTGGTGATGGAGTCATAAATTGATCCTCTGGTGATACATACACACACACACACACACACACACACCACTCCATGCCTGGTACTACCCATTTCTCGACCAGACCCCGAGGGGAGGATGAACAACACCTGGGTTGGATGTGTAGGCCCAGGATTCGAACCGATCCTGGTCCGACACTGCGGCTGGCCCGCGGTGACTCATGGTCAGTAACGCCAGCCACTACACCACGGAGGCTCATAGTGTGTGTGTGTGTGTGTGTTTGACACAAGATAATAATCAGTAGTTGAGATTTGATCCAACGCAATCGGTAGCGACTCTCGGAAGGCGTGAGGTTGGGGCGCGCGTCTCCACTCGTACCGAAAAAAGCAAAAATTTTTTGTTTTTCTTTTGCCTGGTCATGAGCGCAGAGGGGAATCCAACGGGCCTAACAGCAGCGGCAGCAGCAGCAGGGAGGAGAAGCTGCGGCTGCGGCCCGGTGCGGTGCGGTGCGGTGCGGTGCCTTGCGGCAGCGGCAGCGGCAGTAGTGGGAGGCTGTAATGAGAGATGTGTACACTTACCCTCGCTGAATGATGTGTTTACAAATCCCGGGCGCCCACATCTCTTGACCATCCATCACTCTCCTGCTGGCTCCTGCTCCTGCTGGTGGTGGTAGTGCTACTGGCACTACTGCTGCTGTTCCTGCTGTTTCTGGTCACCAGGTACCATACATGGCCACCAGGCACCACACACTGGTCACCAGACCTTACCCAGTGGTCACAAGGTACCATAAACTGGTTATACAAGGCACCAAACTGGTCACCAAGCGCCGTACACAAGCCACCAGTCACCACACACCGGTCATCAGGCCTCATACACAGGTCACCAGGAACCTTACACTGGTCACCAGGAATCAAACTAATCAGGAACCACACTGATGTCACCAGACGCTACAGACTGGACATGCCACACCCGTACCGTTCACCAGGCAACACACACTAGTCACCAGGCAACACACACTGGTCACCAGGCACCACACACACACACACACACACACACACCCGAGTCACTACCCATCACATCCTAGTCAACAAGTGAGCGAACATACATCACCAGGCAAGACCTTCGGCAGCAGCTGATCATCACCAGGCACGACGTACCAGTCACCAGGCGTCACACGGACATAAGAGAGAAAGGCAGTAATGACATCCTGTCCGCCACACACACACACACACACACACACACACACACTGTACAAAAGCAGCTAAACAGACGATTATCGCTTGGGGACATCTCCTCTAGGTCGGTCGGTCGGTCGGTCAGTGTCCGAAGACTGACACCGTGTGAGCCAGGGCGTCAAAAACACACACCCGCTTTACAATCGCCATTTAACACTCTTTAACTACCACCACACTCGTCACACACCCACACACACACACACACACACACACGTACAGACAGTTCATCCAGTAAAATTCATATCGTAGCTACGTCTTAAATCCTGAGGGGAAACTGAAAGAGAGTTTTATGTTCGAAGCCTCGCTCTTTCCCCCCACAACACGCCAGGGGCGATCTCTGGCGTCCTTCTGATGCGGTTTCAATAAGCCTTTTATCGGCAAACATCCTATAATTCGGCAGTGTTTGTGTGTGAGAGGCTTTGGTGTTAAGTTTGGACCACCGGGGGTAATGTTACCTACCCTGCCCACAGTTGCCACGTTCCCCCCCTCCCCCAATGCATTCCACATCTTTATCATAACCACAGTGTTTATTTAATATATATTTTGCATTCGCTGCAAAATTAGTATTATATATTCATGTCTCAGCGAGGCTTTTAGTCATAGATGATCACTGGTAAATATTAGTGTTAAAGGGGCAATTGGCATCTGCTGACTAAAAACAGCTGTGATGGTATACTCCGTTTTTTATTTCTCCTTCGGACGCGCATACAACCGAAAACGGGTTATGAATGGGGGCCCAGCGCCGCCCGGGGCCACTAGTCCAACAGGAGGATTCTCGGGTTTAAGCTTGTTAGCCTCCCTAGGGGGTGCGCCCAGGGGCCGCATTGAGAGGACTTATTACGCGTGGTGACATATATGGGCTTACGTGTCCAGTAATAACAGGGTTGACCAGCCCCCCCCCCCCACACACACACACCCCACCAAGCTTGGTGGGGTGAGAGGAGGGGGAAGGAGGAGGAGGACAAACTGTCACGCCGCTCCTGGGGGAGGGAGAGGATGAGGGAAGGGGGAGGACCCTACCAGACCACCAGACGCAACGAACCCCTCCTCCCCTTCCCCCCCTCTCCGCTCCGTTTTCTATGGCGCCCCCCATCCATCGGTTGGCGGTGTTTGGAGGGATTGTTACACTTATTTATTGCCACTCCGGCCTGTGTCAGTCCACTCGAGTTGAACAATAGACGAACGAGCGAACAAGCTTGGGTGGGTGAGGAGGTGTGGGGGGGTTGGGAGGAAGTGATTTATTGATGCTGTCCGTTTACAAAGCTGATTGTTTAATACTGTACTTAATAATGTTCTCAGTGTTTTTTTTTTCTCTTCCTGTCGCGTCTCTCTCTGTACCCTCGTCTTAGGCTCAAGAAACTGTATGTTGTCGTTTCTACAGTCACTGGCGTTTCTTACAGTCATAGACCTCCTTATTCACGGAGGTATACAGTTATAAACACCTGTATAGTCATATAAACACCTTTATACAATCATAAACACTCACATACAGTCATTAGCGGTTGTATACAGTCGTAGATGCTCGTATACAGTCATAGACACTCTTTTAAACAGTCATATGTGTCGTATACAGCGTGCGACGGTCGTTGATATTCGTATACAGTTGAGGATTGTCATACGCAGTCGTCGACGCCTTGACAGTCAGGTATATACAGTCACTCGAGCTCTCGTACGGTCAAGGGTTGTGGTAACTGACAGCAGTCAGAGCTGCATGTCTACAGTCAACGACGATCGTGCAATATACAGGTACAGTATTTCTCATACAGTTAGTGGCGGCTGTGGTATACAGTCAGCTTCGCCTTATATGCAGTGTATGTGACATATACAGTCTGCTCCTGCACAGTCAGCAGCGGCTGGGAAGAGCTACTACCATCCCAGGGTTAGGCCCCTGGCGCGGGCCTCCTTCCGTAGCCAGCGGTCCAGGGGCTCTAGGTACTGGAGGAGGGGCCCGGCGTCCAGCTGGGACGTGCCCGTCAGCGCCTCCAGCAGCTCGGACCACCGTAGGCGCGACCCAGAGGACATGACTCTCCTGCAGGGGAGAAAGGTAGAGATGACCTTGGGTCTTACTCCTGACGGAGGGATGGAGGTGAAGGAATGTAATTAAACAGGTGTAGATGCGGATCTGATAGGACTGAATTACTGAATCATATGCCAAACATAGATGTATTTCAGAGCTAACTGAAAGGAATTTAATGCTTCTCAGTATAACTATTAGACCACAGAATCTTATTCATCGAGACTACAGTAAAAAAGAAATACTGCAGAAGGTGTGAGTACCTGAGGAGTGCCCCGGCGGTGCGGGAGCCTGCGATGGTACATGTGTGTGGAGGCGTGGGTAGCGGCCGCCCATGGACCTCCTCACACAACCCACGGTGCACCTGGAACTGCGCCACCACCGCCACCAGGTACCTGAAGGAGGCGCAGCTGGGGTATATGTGGTATCGTCAGGAGGTTCGCTTGGAAAAGGGCTCTAGTTTTAACTTCATATAAAGCTTTGTGGTACACGAGACCCACCTGATGTAGGGCACGATGCCCAGGACCCGCCTGATGTAGAGCACAGTACCCAGAACCCACCTGATGTAGGGCACGGTGCCAAAGGCTCACCTGATGTAGGGCACGGGACCCAATACCCGCCTGATGTACGGCACGAGACCCAGGACCCACCTGATGTAGGGTGTGTTGTCAGGGACGTGGAACTTAGCGGCAGGATCGAAGTGTTGCTCTGAGCGAGGGCTTGGTGGTGCCACGCCCTGGTACCTTTGCTTCAGGAACCACCAGGCCGTGTTGTACTCACCTTCCTGCACCTTTAGGAGGGGAAAATAATCCGTATTCATCTTCCTGCACCTTCAGGAGGGCAAAATATAAATAGTGTTCACCTTCTTACACTCTTAGTCGAGGAACATGACCATGAGATCTCTCACTCTAACTGTTCAGGTATAAGAACAAGCGTACGTGTTTTAGAATGAGAGATAAACGTATTCTAATATGAGTAGATACAGATACTCTAAGGACACAGCAAGACCTGCCTGTCAACCCACAGAACCTTACGCCCCAAGAGCTCCTGCGGAAGCGAGATTGAAATGAGACCAGAGGCGAAAAGAGAATTACAATAATTTCACTTAAGTCTCCCCTCAGAGAAAAAAAATTAAGTTGGAAACCTGAAATAGTGAGGATAGGAGTTGTCCGTTTTCTCTCCCCATTACGCCGGGAGCTGATGGTGTTCATAGAAAATGTAGCGTATGATGTATCTTTTTTAAGGAAAAATGGGAAACTTAATTGACACGAATTTCCCCACCGAAATCTCTCTCTCTCTCTCTCTCTCTCTCTCTCTCTCTCTCTCTATTACTCAACCATCGTTATCACCTCCCCCACCGTGCCCTGGGACACACTACCACCTCACCGTGTCCTGGGACACTGCCTCACCGTGCCCTGGAAGACTGACCACCGCCACTCGTCCAGGACCCGGGCGAAGGCCAGGAGGGGCAGCTTGGAGAGCGCCACCTGCAGCAGACGCCGTAACTCGCCTCCTGTAGACACACAGACACTGCTGTACCTTTGACTGTACTGTGTCTGTGTCTGTGTGTCTATATGTGTGTGTCTATGTGTCTATGTGTGTCTTTGTCTTTGTCTGTGTCTATATGTCTATGTGTGTGTGTCTGTCTGTCTGTCTGTATGTGTGTGATTATCTATTTGCACTGCACAGGGAACGAGTTTTACACTCGTTGGGTCCTCATCTCTTGCGTGTGTGTGTGTGTGTGTGAGTGTGTGTGTGTGTGTGTGTGTGTGTGTGTGTAGAAAAAGCGTTTCTATGACAGTGTAGTTGATTTCCTGTTTGTTGAAACCTATGGTATAGGTCAAGATATCCAATCTATATAGATACCATCATATGGTGTGTACAAGCATGACTAGTTGATAACCATATGAAAGAAAAAAGGAAGCCTGTTTGCTCCAAGCCCCTCCCACTTTACTTGGTCTGACTAGACTTGTAGTCCAAACTGTCCTCAATTGCAACAGCCACAACATACTTGGTGGTCGGAGCTTCCATAGAAAATACAAATAAAAACGTTTTGATGATGGACTAGGATAAAACGACTTTTACTCCAAGAACCATACATTCTGAAGGGGGTGTGTGATTCTCAAGCGTATTTGTAGAGTTAAAGTGACTTTTAGTAATATAAACATATTTTGTATAACAAAGGAATGTGACCTTCTGTCTTTAGCTACAAGCGGCCGCAGTAACCTCAAGGTGAAGTCCTCTGAACAGTGTCAGGACTAGATTAACGGGTGAAAGGAAACAACAAAGAAGAGGACAAGTGATCACTTAATTCCACAAGTTCTATAAGAGATTTTTAGACAACTCCCATCTGATGGCTCTGGCACAGTCGAAACAGCACCTCTTATGACTGGTGGAAATAAGCTTGATCTAATGTACTGATGCTACCTTCACGTCTGAAGTGCAATGTACTACAAACCGGTCTATATAACACAGTCGCTCATCCTCATATTGTGGCCTGGTTCTCGCTCACAACGACTTAGCACTAACTATTCATTCGGGGTTGGAAAAGAAAAATCTGCTGTTCCAGTTACTAAAACTTCCCTTTGCGTAATTGCATATAATTTCCATCAATTTTAGGAGGCTCGCCTCTACATCCGTAACTCTGGTTGGAGCCAAGATTGTTGTTTCTTGCAGGATTCGCTAGGTGCTTGCCCGGCGTGGGCGTTTGTCTTCCGACGGTCTGTTCTCTGACAGGGACTGAAATGGTGTGCTCCTGCGTCGCTCATCACTAAGACATATCAGTCACGGGCTGGCGAAGCTGTACATGCTAACTACAACCTGAATGGTGTGGCACTCTTTGTTGGTACTTATCCATATATAAATCTAGCAGTTTCTGTTGCCAGGTAAAGAAAGATCATGAGAGGCAAGTCTTTTGGGAGCAACTGGATGAGTGTGACAGTAGTTTTAAGGTAAGAGAACCGGGTATTGCTGATGGGTGACTTAAATGCGAAAGTGAGTAATTTAGCAGTTGATGATATAACTGAGGGTCATTGGGTATTCTGTAATGTAAATGGAAATGGTGAGAAGCTCGTGGATTTGTGTGCCGTAAAAGGGCTGGTGACTGGGAATACCTGGTTTAAAAAGAGGGACATACTCAAGCATACTTATAAAAGTAGGAGAGATGGTCAGCGGACATTATTGGATTACTTAATAATTGATAGGCGTGCAAAAGGGAGACTTTTGGTTATGAATGTGTTGAGAGGAGCATCTTGTGGAGGCGAAGGTGATGATTTGTTAAAGTTCTCGGAAGAGCAGAAAGATTATGGATGAGAAGAGACTAGTGAAAGTGAGTGAGTCTGGAAAAGAGACTTGTGTGAAGACGTTCCAGGAGAGACTGAGTGCAGAATGGCAAAGTTGAGAGTATACGAAGCTGGGGGAGTGGATGAGGAATGAGAGGTATTTAGGGAAAGCAATGTTGGCATGTGCGATAGTTGTGTGTGAAATGCGTATGCTGAGAGGTGGGCAAGTTAGAAAGGGTAATGGGTGGTGGAATGACGGAATGCATGTACAGTTCCAGTGTATAAAGGCAAGATGGATAAGGGTGAGTGTTTGTACTACAGAGGTATATGATCGTTGAGTGTATCTTGTAAAATTTGGTAGAGCAGTGATTGAGAGGATGAAGTCATGTACAGAGCATCAGACTGGGGAGGGACAAAGTGTTTTCAGAAATGGTAGAGGATGTGTGGATCAGTTTTAGCCTTAAAGAATGAGAGTGAGAAATACTAAGAGAAACAGAAGGATTTGTTTGAACCATCTATGGATCTGAAAAAAAACACCTGAGATGGTTGATAGAAATGCCTTGTGGAAGGTCTTAAAATATATGGAGTGGAATGAAGGCTGCTAAAAGTAGTGAGAAGTTTTTATCAAGGGTACAGGAAGTGTGTACGGGTGGGAAGAGAGGAGAGTGAGTTGTTCCAAGTGAAGTTGGCCTGCGGCATGGGTATGTAAATGTCACTATGGCTGTTAAATTTGTTTAAGGATGTGGTGAAAAAGGAGGTAAATGCAAGAATCATGGAGGAAGGGGCGAGTATGTAGTCTGTGGAGGATGAAGAGGGGGGGCGGGCTACGAAGTGAGTCAGTTGTTGTTTGCTGATAACACAGCAATGGTAGTAGATTCGAGTGAGAAATTGCAGAAGTTGGTGACTGAGTTTAAAGGAGTGTGTTAAAATTTGAGAGTAAATGTGAATAAAAGCAAGGTTTTTGGGTTTAGCAGGGTAGAGGGGCTGGAAGCTGGGGTGTGAGTTTGAATGTTAAAAGTTTGGATGATGTTGAGTAATTTAGATACCTGGGAGTGAATATGGCAGCAAACGGAACTATGGAAGCGGAAGTGAGTCATAGAGTTGCCAAAGGGGCGCATTGAAGAATGTGCGGAAAGATAGGTAGTTATCTGGGAGAGCGATAACGGGTGTGTTTGAGGATATAGTAGTCACATAAATGTTGCGTGGATGCGAGGCATGGGCTATATTTGGGGGTGGTGCGTAGGAGGGGAGATGTGCTGAAATGAAATGTCTGAGGACAATATGTATCATCATACTCATGGATCATATCGTCGTGCTCAAGGAGTTTAACACGCAACTAGCTATTGGTGGATGACGAAATCTTACAGTTAATGAATAAGATTTTACTGCTCAGTAATTGTGTAGTCCATGAACGCTGCTATCAGGGACTTTTGTACTGTATCTTATGTTACACACAGTGGTAGATTATACACTAAGAATGAATGCACTGGATAAAAAAAATTCTCTACTTTACAGTGGTAGAGAACCATTGGTTCCAAGTGCTGATTCTTCTTATTGGGTATAAGCAGTATTTACAGGGCTCCACTGATATCCATCTTGAGATAATGTACTATAACTACATACTGGTCTGCGTGTTAGAGAGAAGAAAATAAGACTGGATTTCTGCTGAAGATGCGACAATTCTGAAAAGAAAAGATGGATAGGTTTCTGTGGAATATACCATTATCTGGAAGGAAACTGGCTGGGTTTTCTGTAGGATATACGATAGTTCTAAAGAACTGAATAGGTTTTCCATGGAATATACAGCAATTTTGAAGTAAAATGCAAAAGTTTTTCGCGGAATATACGGCGATTCTGAAGTAAAAGAGATAGGTTTTCTCTAGAATGTATAGTTATCTGAAGAAAGGGGGAAAGGTTTCGGAAAGGTTTCCCATGGAATATCCAGTGATTCTGAAGTACAATGGTTAAGGTTTTATGAAATATACAGCAATTTTTTTTTGGCGCAAAAGGGATAGGTTTTCTCTAGAATGTACAGTTATTCAGAATACAGGAAAGGTTTCCTATGGAATATACAGCGACTCTGAAATAAAATGGATAGGTTTTCTGTGGAATATAAAGCGATTCTGAAGTAAAAGGGATAGGTTCCCTTTGGATTATACGGTGATTATGATGTAAAAGGGTTAGATTTTCTCTGCAATATACGGAGACTCTTAATCAAAAGGATTAGCTTTTGTATGGAATGTACGGCTATTCTGAAGGAAAACTGTTAGGTTTTCTAGAATATACAGCAGTTCTGACGTAAAAGGGATAAGTTTTCGGTGGAGTACGTTTTCTTCCGGAATATACAGCAACTCAGAAGTAAAGGGGTTCGGTTTCCTTTGGAATATACGGCGATTCTGAAGTAGCAGGAAAAGCTTTTCTTTAGAATATAAGGTGATTCTGAAGAAAAAGGAATATGTCTTCCATAGTCATGAAGAAAAGGGAATAAATCTTTATGGAATAAATGGCGATTCTGAAGTACAAAGGGATAGGTTTCCTTTAGAAAATGCAAGGATTCCCAAGAGATGTTACAATTACACGCACCTGGTTGAACACTATATATTGGTGAAGACGACATCATTACGATTGCACCATAACACAGAATACATTATCCACAAATCTTAATCTTTATGATAAGTAACTTTTACAACAAAATGCTGTTACATGATGAAATTAAGGTCCAGTGAAACCAATGCTGTCGGTTGTCTCGCCACTTTCACCATGATTCAGAATCTCCCACGACATTCAGGTCCTAAACTATACGTGTGACTCGCAAATTCATTTATGCAGCGTGATGAGAAAATACTAGGGCGTTATGATGAATCTGTTATAAAGATGTGACACTATGCCATTACCATTTTCTATTTCAGTGAGTGGAACTAGGCTAGGCAATGGTCGTATATGGTATGTATATATCAGGTATACTGTATGGTTTGTACGATGCTGAAGCATATAGGAATAATAGAAATGAAGCAGTTTGGTATCAATGTAATATATTTTTCTTATTCGGCCATATTCATAATGATAACGTATATGAACTTTGAATTAACACCTGAAGAAGGTGTTAAAGGTTTACTGATTATTAAATGTAGCTTGAAGTTTACCATTTTAATAACCCTGCAGTAGTAACATGTAGAACCCAGACCAAGCCTAAAGACTTGAAGCTGCAGGGGCTCCATAACACGGATCGTGGAGATGAATAATGAAAAAGGCATTTGCCAC
>JAYMFT010000042.1:681153-695451 GCA_038088735.1 Panulirus argus | reverse complement strand
TATGTATATATGTGTATGTTGATATGTATATATATGTACTGTGCACATGTGTGCATGTATGTATATATGTGTGTATGCGAGGGGATGGGTCTTTCTTCGTCAGTTTCCTGGCGCTACCTCGCTGATGCGGGAAACAGCGATCAAGTATAATAAATAATAAATAAATATTAAATGGTATGGCAGGTTTGCTGTGTTGGGATGAGGTGGCATTTAGAGTGAAGAGTCCTGATGAATTGTATGCTGAAGAAAGAGTCGAAGATGTTTTGAGTGACTGGGACCTGAGTATGTATGAGGATGAGGCATGCATGGGATAAAGCAGATTTGTAGTGAATTGATATACGAGGGGTAACATGCCATCAGCAGTCTGAACTAGGGTATATGAAGCAGTCAGGGAAAACAGCAGAAAGGTCTTTGGTCCTTGGCCAGTTTTGGTGCATTATACATTACAGCTAAGGAGTGGATGCAAATAAATGGAGCCACTCTTATATGTTCCTGGTGTTCCCTTGATCTGTGGAAAACAGTAAACAAGTGTGAAAATAAAGTGTAAACTTGTATTTATTCTTACTTTTTGAAGACAGAATACATGAAAACTGTAAAGAAATACAAGTGATGAGCAAAATTTGGAACAGTAGCATGATTTTGACATAAATGTCCTAGTTTTTTGTGTAATATTTAGGAAATGTAGTACATGCCCTCAGCTAATTATCTTTGCAGTTTTACTACTTTCATGCATAAGGGGGCAAGCCCTTCTGTTACCATTAATGTGAATGAGGCACATATAACCAAGCATAAATGTTTGATAATTATTGATTGGTGATGCTATTTTTGGTTTTATTTTACATGCTTTTGTTTGTAAATTATTTCCTCATGACAATATAAATAGCAAACAGTAATTCTTACCGGCATCATCATTATGGTGACTTTTTTGAGATTGAAACTTCCACCATCTCATAAATGTTTATGGTAATTATTGAGCAATTACTGTCTTTGATTGTACTTATTTTTCTACATGCTGTTGTTGTAAATGACTGCTCTTTGATACATATAATAAATCTTACACAAGTATTACTTTACTCAGCGCATTTATGGATCAGTGCTGTAAATATTTATGAACATTGTTTTCACTCATTTTGGTAATACAATACACAGTATTTCTTTTTACCTATTTTTTAAATGATTTATTTTCTGAAAGGATGGTGTGCACTTCAAGCCTTGAAATGTGCCTCAACTCCAAAAAAGATTTTTTTGTGAAATTTTAAAGATTTGGATGCATGTTGCAATCAGTGTGCAATTGTTAGTATTCAAGAGGACAGTATTGTATCATCCATGCTTGAGAGTGTTTAGGTTTTATTTATTATCTCATTTGAATCACATTATTAAATGAGACATTGTTGTAAGGGAATCTTTCTATGACATTTATTCATCCTTCAACAGGTGTAGCAGACTCCATGGTATAAAAGTATACTTCAAAATCTGTAGCATAGAGACTCCATTATATAAAAGTATACCTCAACAGCTATAGTACAGAAACTCCTTGGTATAAAAGCATACTTCAGTAGCTTTGGCATTGAAGTAAACAGCTATTAGATAAACATGGATTACAGGATCCATAGAAATTTTTCGTAAATTTACACATTTATTCATACTTCAACAGCTGTAGTAGAGACTCCATGGTAGAAAAGTGTACTTCAACAGCTGTAACATTGAGACTCCATGGTATAAAAGAATACTTCAACACCTGTAAGCATTGAGACTCCATGGTATAAAAGTAATGATCTGCATTCATGGTTAGTGGCAAACCACTTTTGATCAGTTTGCATTAATGCATTACAGATTATCACCTCATGTTAATGCTCAGGACCACACTAAACAGCTTTGTTGCTTGAGATGTTGGCACTCCTCTCATTGAGACTAAGTATACTGCTATCAGATAAACTTATGGATTAGTGTCCATTGAAATTTTTAGAAAATTTACACAAACTTTTATGTCGAAAGAAATCTAGTAAAATTTTGTCTTGTTTAAAGAATTGACTTATTCATACCTTGGGTTGGTTCAGCATTGCTTTACACATTTAAAAATGGTATGCTTTTGAAATAATTTGGCAAGTAAAACATTTTCAGTTTGCTTATCTATCTATCCATATTTTCAATCTTCATTTATACAAAACAGGCATTATTCAGGAGTTCTATCTGTGTAGTACTTGACAGACAGGAAAAAATCCTATTCTGCAAACATTTTATCACTAGAAAAAATTAAAATTTCACAAAACTAAAAGTAGTACACAGTGGAATCTTTCAGCAGAAAAGATTATTAGAAGAAATTTTAAATTTCTTCTCAGAAGCATATGATTTTCTCAACTGTTTCGTTTTTTCTAAAACACCTACGGTAGTGTTATGGGTGGATGTTACAAATTGCAGTGAGCACAGTCTTCATTGCTGTGGTAAGATATTGGACTGCCAGTTCTTTCTAGCATTGACAGTTGCAATAGCTGAAATTTTTATTGGTCTGTTATAACATTTTAAGGCATATATTATGGATTTTGTTTTTCCTTAAGAAAATTACTTTTCCAGTTTCATATCAGTTGCAGTCTGGTGCAGGTAAATTTGATATGTATATAGAAGGCTGCAGGAATACTTGAGGTCTACTATGAAAATAATTTTCATTTTGTAATGGTAGCATTATCTTATATATTGATAGCCCTTTGAATATCAGATTAAGATGTTGTATAGTCTTTCATCACATCAATTTACCTCATAAAATTTTTATGAGTTAAGGTCTGTACTTTTTTCTTTATATTGAGAAATCAAGTTGTAACCTTTACTTTTTTTAACGTTCCAAGATGTGGTATGTACCTGTTTTCTTCTTCCATATCTGGGATGTGTTATTCTTGTGTTTAGTGTGCATAACCCTTCTAAAACTGTCTTGATATAAGTTAAGGAGAGCTTATTTTTAAAAGACCACCACAAAATGTCTAATTTTAAAGACTAATAAATAATTTGTAACATGCTGTCTTTTTGTCTATAAAAGGTTAACTTTAAGATAAGGAAAACTATTCCTTAACTGGTTTCTTAGTTTATTGGCATGAAAAAGCACACACTTTGATACAAGATCAAAATAATGAGGGGATTCAAAGAATCCAGTCCATCCTGCAGCTACCAAGGTCCAAATCTTTTCATAATCTTACACAACAATGGACCTTAATAGCAAGGAAGAAATGTTAAATACCTAGTACTTTTCTTCAATACAGAGAACGTCACCTGAAAATCTTATAACCTGAAGGCAAAGACTGTAAACATAGACTTAGCAGCCATATTTAATCTAGCAAAACAAATGATGTGACGGGAATGACATGGCTAAGATGGTATTTCAATCGGGTTCATGTTCTCAGTAACAGTTGGACCATAAATTTGATTGAAATGGTGACCAAAGGTTTGCAGTTGCATACCTTCATCACCTATGTAGATGCAGCTCTGCTCTCCCATCACACAGGGTTAGTGGAACGGTGACCCAAGTCAGAGCCAAGGTCAACATATCAGTATTGCTTAAGGGCCATAAAATTACTAAGGGAATGATGACCTTAACCACAAATATTTTTGTCCTGGTTGTAATGCAAGTGCTATTTATAATTATACTTACAAACAGATAATGAAAGTCAATAAACATGCAGCAGACTGATACAGTTCAAGGACGTGTTGACCAAGGCTTTGGCCAAAACCCTCAAACATCACTTTAGTTCAGCAAAGACTTGAGCAGTCTAGTAGATCGGTAAGCTGATTGGTTATTACAATGTGAAGAAAGGATTGTGACTGACTGATTGCTTTGCTTTTACTGTCACTCAAGTGATGTTTCAGTGCCATGGCCTAAATCGCTCCATGGAAGCTTTGGATAGAAGGCACAGGTAATGGCTGAATGGGATGTGCTTAAGTTATATCCACAAGTTTTTAGTCCATTTGTGGGGTAGTTTAGAATATATTAAGTGGCAAATCCTGGCATATTTCATAATTTTCATGTAGGATCAAATTTAAATGTATGTTCACATGTATACATACAGTATATTCATTCCCCCCAACGTATTTATTGTTCATGTTTTAGGTTCACAAAGAATAATGCATTTTTTAAAGCCATCCAAAATAATTATGTCAAAAGCCTGAATATGCCACTGATATTTGTAAAACTGAGGTCAGAACTTAACAAGCTGCCACCATCCATAAGGCTGATATTCTTTGCATCAAGATACTAGAAATTCAGCCTTATTAGTGTCATGGCAAGAAACATGGTGCTCTGACCTCTTTGCTCAAGTGGATACAAACAAGAAAGCTGTTGAAGCACACTGGTCCAGTAATGTGCCCCAGAGAAAAAATACATTTTGCTTTTTGTTAGTTTACTTTTAAGTACTTTAGTTTTTAGCAACAATTTACCAAATTACCGAGACTGGCAAGTTTCAAGAATTTATATACCTCATTCAAAACAGCATGTACAACATAATTTGTAAAACAAAATGCTTAACATAAAAATGTAACAGGTGAGGTTCTCTTGATTATCACAGAGACATTCAATGACTGGTTCACAATTATTGGGAGGGGAAAGCAAGAATCTTGAAGCCCTAAGTGGTGCCATTCTTGCTTCCTACCTTCCCCTTAGACCGTGCACTGCTGAGAACCCACTGATGTCTCCGACTCTGAAGCGAATGTGAGGATCAGGGGAAGACAACATAAAACCCCTTTGATCGCTTTCATTGATAAGTTTACAAGGACTACATCTGAAACTCACCTTTCGAATATGCGAAAGTTCATGTTGTCTTTTCCTGCTCCTCAGGTACTTGAGGGGTTAGAGGGATTATTATGGAAAGGGAGAGCCTAATCAATAATACCTGGAATTAGGTGGACTAGTATCTCATAATTACAGCTCATCTGCCTTCATTTTGATTTGGAATGGATGACGATGATGAATAGTTGTTACATTATTTAACCAACAACTTTTATTTGTATTATATACATTAACAGGCAGTCATCATAAAGTTAAATGGAGAAAGTCTCAATAATTTGAAACCCTATACCACTACTAATAATTCTGAAAAGAATGGAAAGAGTTGGCATTGTCATTGGTAGCTGCAGTTTGCTAACAATATTTTCTTTCCTTGAGTGGACAAAGAAAACAACTGTTTGAAGCAAAGAAACATAGATACAATATAATAAAGAAGGGGGAAGAGGGAGCCAGTAAGATAACTTGGGAGTACATGGCACCTTATTATGTAGAGAGACAATGAAGAAAATGACCAAGACATGAAATACTGCTGCACTTAGTAATGTGATTTACATCACAGACCATTGGGCAGAATTTTCCACATAAGGATCAAATGTTGTGAATGTGAAAATCAACATTATCCGAGATTTTATATCAGGCTCATAATAACTGATCCTGTCACATATCAAGATGAATACCAAAAACTGGTCTGATGTATGATGGAACTGAAAAGTCACCCAACGAGATTTATGAACTGACCAGCAAACTGTGAGCCTTGAGAGGCCCTCTCATACAAGCCAATTTTCATGTTCACAACACAAAATTAGCTTTAGTGAAACATCCAAGGTTTAGAATAACACCACATCACAGTGAACTACTCCAGTCTTGGATCATCTATACTGTCTCTCTAGGTTAAGCAGAGATGTAAATAGCTGAAGAGGTTACAGCATTTTGAGGAACTACGGCCGTCTGAAATGTTTAATGGTCACTTATTCCAATATTTTTGTAATCTAGCAAGCAAATAATGCTCTAGAGGTTCTTCCTAGATAAAGTATGAAGCAAATGGTTGGGATGCCTGCCCCCTCTTGTCGGTTCCGACATCACAGTCCACAAGAAGAAGAGAGTTGATTAGGAAACTTGAGACTGCATTCGGACACCTTGGGACGGGCAGCCCACTCTGTAAGTTCTGATAGGTGAGGCCTTCTCCCAGTAAGCCAATCACAAGCACTGCGAGGAGGAGGCCATGCCTACAAAACCTGATGGGTTAAGAGTTGTTCAAAGTTCTCATGCAGCAACAAGAGAAAATAATTATCTAAGATTCTCAAACCGTCAACAATAAACAGGCTTAATGTAAAACAAACAATCAGTCAATTATGTACAGAATATATACAGGCCTTTAGAAAGAAACATATAAAAACATGACTGCATTTCTTCAATTATAATGAAGCAATGCACTTTATCAGATCTTGGAGAGGTGAACTGTCACAAATTTCTTCATCCTATTTAAATTATCATAATGCTGATTAATTTGGGTAATTATTCACTTTGTATTCTATCTCTCTAAACTAGACTTAGTATTCACAGGTGTGATATCACCTATGTACTAGTTGGGGAGACATTTGTTGCCACACATTCTGGCTGGCCTAGGTCCTGTTCAATCCTTCTCCAAATGTCCTTATTTCTATCTTCATTTACTTTCTTTACTTTTCTCATTTGCTTTCTTTCACTATGTGAAGGACATTCACAGTTTTTCAGGTTTTCCACAATTTGGCTGAAGCGAAGTGTAGGAGGATTTGTGGATGAATTTTTCTAATATTCTATACTTTTCACATCTATACATTTTTCTAGTCACCTGCACACTAGTATGAGCTTGGCAAGTGAAGATAACTAGTGAATAAAACTAGTTGTTTCTACTGTCTTACAGAGGGAGGTAGTCAGTTATAATTTAAGAAAACCATTGATAACGAATAATCAACCTTAAGTGCTTTTCTTGCCCGATTTGTCTCACTCATTTCCAGCAACAACTACGCAATACGTCAGGAAACCAGGTCTTTTGGTTACTATCTTGTCATTAATCTGATTTCCAGTTTAATCCAATGGTTTCTAAATTGCCTCACCTGATCTAACAGGTCTCTTGGATGACCTAGGCTGAATATTTTCTTGCACTACAATACCTGCAAATATCATGGAACACAAGTGACCTAAATCTCATTGGAAATTTTATTCTTTTTTTACTTCCTCTTCCTTGACTGTAAAGAAATTTAGCACCTGGTACAGTCATCCACATATTTACTTACACCTTTATTATGTACACTGTAGATGTCTGGCTAAAGTGATGACTTAAGAAAAAGCAGCACAATTAAGAACATAACTGGACACTGAAAGAGGACACAAACTTCAAAATGTAATAAGTGAGAATGAATCACACAAAGGACAAGGCTTCATATTTTGAATGAACGATATGTTTAGACAATCCAACATCATCACTTAGGAAATATGGGCATAAACGATGCAAAGGCAAAGGGGTGAAGGTTGTGATATGAACACAAAACGTCTTTTTTTTTATTTCATACACCTCGGTAGCTGATACCTCCTGAATTGTCTATGCAGGGTGAGTGAATGGGCAGTTAACAATGTGTACTTCAATATATCTTAGTTGGCATTTGATTCCTTTCTTATCACTTGTTTTAATGCTTCACTATTTGGCTTTCTCCTTTTATATATGCAGCTTGAACAATCTTGAACAATTCTTTTTCTTCAATCCAGTAGCCTTCACCAGATGCTTTCCACAATCGCAATGTGCCAGGCAAGTGCACACAAGATGGACTTAGATTAGCTTTGTTAACATAAGAACACCATAAGAACAGATTTCAAGGTTTGTCTGATTCTTATCACAACAACAACCCTTACCAGGATTTACTGTAGCGACTGACTTCAAATAATTCATTTTTATAAACAATACCAAAAAAATTTTATCCTGATTTTTTTTCTCAACATTTTGTGAATGCATTATGCAATATGCTATACTTTCTGTATGATTTATACACTTTACACGATGATATGAATAGCAACTAGATTTTTATATCTTCTTAAGGAGTTCTTACATTACAAACTGGGGCTTAGGGTAATTCATCGATTTCAGTGATTCCAAAAAGTTTCATCTCCATGTATAGGATGATGAGACTTAATGAAATTCCAGAAGCCGATGCTTTACGATAGTTAGGACCATCCTTCCTGAGTGATAGGGCGGCACCTCTTTCAGTGGAGAGGGGATGAGGCTCTCTTGGAGGATACGTGCCAGTGACGGAAACTACACACCTGATCCTGCTACTTTTTCTTGCCAGTTCTTCCCTATGCAGCTCTCTTTACATCTTATTACATTTCTTGCTGCTTTAGTACACTATTCAATCTTGACATTTCATTTAACTGTGTATTAAACAAACCACTTAACTTTCTGCCTCCATGCTTCACTTGTTTGTCTACACTTCCTTTTTACTAGATTGCACTCTGTTGACTCTTAACACTCTGAAGCTCTTATAAACTTACTTTCTTATTTTGCCTTCTCACTTAGCCATCTTGGTTCAAATCTGGACATCCATCAAGAAGTAGACACTTTCCCTAACTTTTTTCCTTTGTTGTCTTGCATTATCTCCTTATGATACTTGCTCATGGACATCTTCATAGTCAGGGCAGAGAGTACCAACCTGGATACTCATGGAATTGTACCTTACGAAGATGCTAGAGAAATTAATTCTGATAAATTTTACTTTCAACTTTAATCTGCGCCATTTTCACGCACAGGGGTACCAACTTCACCGAATTGGTATCTCAAACCATCCAGTAAACTTTCAAAAGAAACAACCCGAAGATTATCCAACACTTAGAACAGTGCTGGTGTATATCTTATAGTTATCAAGTTCAGGTTTGAATAAGACGGTTTGAAAACGAATTCCTTTTCAGTCCCGCATAGCATGTTGAGGAGTATATGGTCAACCTAGCGCACGCTGTATCTCACAGTTGAGGTTTACAAGCACACACACAACTGCCACCACTTTCACTACTACTTCCAGTGCAAAATGCGCCAGCTGCTTGTATAATGTTCTTTCCTCTCTCCTTCTATCAGGCCACTGTTCTTAGTAGTAACTAATGAATCACTAGAATAACGAATATATACATTCTTTGTAAAGCTTCAGTAGAATTTGCTTCAGGCACAAACATCACCACTTGCTTGTCGTAACGAAACAGAGTCTGATCACGGCAGCTGCATCATTCGTTGCTCATTTGTTTATTGTTCCTCCCCGTCCATTTGCGCACACACATTTAAGGTTCTTCAACTTGGTGGCTGCACAGCGGGCTTTGGATTTGGCGGTGGTGGTGGGTTGTGGAAGCAGGTGGTAGTGGTGGTCATGAGAGGGGAGACAAACCTTTAGGGATCCCCTCGGCCTTATATCACTCAATATCATCAGTGTGACATTGCACATTTTATCACCACAGCAACGGTCTTCATAACTTCATACCCACACTTGACTTAGTAACACAGGAGAATGTATATTGGGGAACAGTTGAACAACAATATATTATGAAATGCATTGTAAAGAGCTAATATTCGAAACTGTTATTATGCAAAGTGAACAAAAACAAATCCTAAAGTTACAGTGGTATTAATAAACTGTTATGCCTTATTGCTGTTCAACCTGGGAAAGTTCTAATTCATGTAGGAGTTGGAATGACATTAGGAAGGGGGTCATTAAGAAGAAAAGTTACCAAAAAGGTTTTCAATCCTATCACCCATTGCTACCCCCATCTGCCCACAAAAATACTGCTACCGTAGAGGGTCCTGCGACACTTTGGCATCCGACAAAAGGAAGGCAGGGAGTAGTTCCAGAGAGTCGGTTATAATACTTCGAGGGCCACTGAACTACTGCGACAGAGGAGAGCAGAAAATTCATAGAAGATATTAAGGGGGTTCAAATAGGCATGGAATAAATGCTGGTGGTGCCTCGGGGCAGTTGGGGGAAGGCATACATGGGATCCACTACCTTAGAATGCTCCTAATATGGGATCTGAACTTTGGGTTATACATCAGCTTCAGGGAATTCCCGTAAGGCAATTTTTCCCTTGAATGAACACAGGATTTTGGCTCTTATGACACCCCATGAAGCTCGTGAATTACCCGAGAACCAGAGCTGTAAGATATGGATTTTCAAGGACCGCTCTCAGATACCTTGTGGTCTTTGGAAGCGGCAGGATAAAGTTCAGACGGAAGGAGAACACACCAGAGAGTTTGTGTACCTTTAATCTCCTCTCTAACGGGGGCCCAGGGTAACCAGGCTCGTTGAGAGGGGACTAGAAAGGGGATTAAACAGAGAGGAAACTGGCCTCTCTGGCATGATGAAGGGCCTTGGGGTTATCAAACATTTGCAAGTTCATCATGAGGACGCGTTAGGTAGCGGATAAACTTGAACCACTTCTTGGGAACAATGTAAAGAGATAAGCTATCATAAGCTATGAGTAGACTTCATTGAAGCTTCTTTTCTTAGAAAAGCAGCCATGAAAGAACTATTCATGGCTCACAGTTGCTCATCCCATCACATACATGGGCTCATCTCAGCAGCATTCACTATCACCACACTGATTGCATAACCGATTAGTTTATTATAAAAAAAATTAGATATTTCTTATTCAAAAGGTTACTTTCTAACTGAGGTCACTTCCACTATAAGATTAGGGGATATCACATGTACAGTATACCAAACACTTCTTAGTCCATCTATGCAGCCTTCCTCTCTTGCGCTGTTTTGATTGCAATTTTTGTGCTACTCTTCAGTTAAATCAGGTCAGGAGTAGAGGTCAGAAGTTGGGTTTTGTTGGGTATTATTGCTGTATCAAATGTATGACACATCTGATATTACTATTTGCCAATCATAAAACCATGTTTTGTATCAATTCCAATGACCCTGTAACAACCCCATTATATCTGATGACCTTAAATGTTGTCTTTGGCTCAAATTCTTTTTAGACCTCGTTTGAATTTTTATGAAATCAAAATGACTGAATCCAGCTACTTTCTGGTTACCATCCACACTAATTTTTCTCTTGACCAGATGCATCCTGTTTCATTATGACTCACTCTTCGTATTCTTTAACCTCCTGACCCAATATGACCAGAGTGCTTCTCAAGGCTGCCTCCTTCGCTACGAAGCTCGCAGGATGAAGATGGCATGGCAGCTTGACCCACTTTATAGTTACTTTGTGCACTTGGTATTGGCACTGCTCGACTCCTTCCTGCCACCTGCAAAAGGTTTTAAGCATTAATTCTTTTAAAGGATCGTACAGCCTTACTAACAATTACTGCGGTATTACTATACTGTCAATTGATAACCACAATGTTGTTCAACTTTCAAAAGTTCTACTTCATATAACTGCTGTCATAAAACTGGAAAATATGTTAGAATAAGAGATGAAGTCAGCTAAAAAAAAACAAAATTCATTAACACATGCTGTATGTCTCCACTCTATCACTCCCCATTTCAAGGCTAACCTTCATATTACTAATCATATGATATGACAAACCTGAACCTAATTCTCTCACATATAACATGCATATAGTCTTTCTTTCCAGAAACATATCAATTATTCTTTTGTCATTCCTGTCTTACCTTGTCTGTATTATGTATATTTAAGCATATCTTTATTTTGAAAGCATGTACTTGCAACACTCATACCAACTGAAGCACATTAAATACTCTTTCACAATTATCCTTTTCCTAAGACCTCCTGTCTACCAAATTACTCCAACCTCCCTAAGGTAGACTTACTACATGTAAAAAATGTGTGAGAACCTATAACTTTTTCCTTAGGAGTAGAAGAAGATAAGCTGATACAGTAATCTCTCGATCTAACAGACTAAAGGGGGGGAAGGGGTGTCCATTAATGCCGAAAGTCCATTAAATTGAATGTAACCATTTTTTGATACAAAATACAGTAATACAATATACAGTTCATACGCTTTGTTTTAACTCCTCTATCACTTTATGCCATTTTGAACCATAAGGACTGCAAAATTATTTAATAATCACAATTCTCGGAATATAACCAGACTGCACGATACCTTGAGGCAGACTGAGATCGAAACAAAGCGAGTATACCCTATGGTACCAAAAACAAGTGCAATATGAAATGCACATGGTGCAGCATTTAAGATTTTTTATCTTTTTTTTTTATATTTTCCAATTATTATTAATCAATGCATTATCATATGCCAGGTCTTAAATCCAAAATCCATTATATCGAGGGATTACTGAATTAAAAGAAATTAGCAGGAATGAGATTAAACTGTCTGGTTGTGCATTATGATTTCACAACCATGTGGACAATACTGATGTGATTTTGCCATAAAAAACTGCAAACAATGTTATGAACTTTATAAAACAACTTCTCTAATGCAAAAAACCATTTGAGAGCATATTAAGCAATGAAGAATAATTTATCATTCATAAAACTGGTATGCTTTACCAGGTTCATTTGCTCTAACCACTTCTTATTTGAATTTTTAAGAGGTATGAATAAAACATCACAATATAATGTAAACATTTTAATTAACCATGGGAAATTAAAATCTATAACCAAAATCATAAGTGAGGTGTTTGTTTGTGATAATACTAGGGAACACCTCTGAGACTGACAACATCAATGTCAATTTCTGCTCAATCTTCTTTGTTGTCAGCACTTTCCTCTTCCCACTAATCATGCCCTGAAATGAATGGGAGAAAACTTTTAAACAGAAGTATCAGAGCTGAAGGGATGCCTGCAGGGTTAAAGGGATGCCACTTCTTATCTCTTCAAAACAATGTAACTCATCAGAATAATTTCTCGTACGGAGCAGAATTATACACAATATTTACAAAACATATTACAATGTCATGAGATCTATAACTTACCCAATTTGAGGTGAGAATGCAGAGGAAAGATATATAAACTCTGAACTCTGCCTGCATTGTGATTGCATGGGATACAGCTGACTGCTTAGTACTTTGTTATTCTGGGCATCTGGAGGAGGTAGCACTTACCAAGTTCTCGCATTCACTGCATAATTCAGAAAAAACAGGAAATGGCTGCAGTAAGGGGAAACATTTTTTTGTTGAAGGTAAATGACAGTCGATTGCTGTATCCAAAGGGTTGAAAGTTAAATCCAAATATGTTTTAAAGATCTAGATGACCTATCACCCCAGTTTTTGAGAGGAATAAAATGTGCCACAACTTATCCACTGTTATAGCTAGAGGAGTGAAGACTGGCATATACTAATGCAATATTTAAAAAAGTAATGAAAAATGAGCATATGTTAAAATCAAATTTGCACTGGGAAAAGACAGAAACTATTATTTTGGATAAAACTTTAAATTTCTTTGAAGATTTAAAATGACGACATGAAATCAGCAAGGCTTCTGCAAAAACAGATCCTGCTTCATAAATGTACTGGAATTTTTCAGTTATAAAACAACTAGGAAATAAAAATAGAATCTGATATATCTATGACAGTTAGACTTCCAAAATGCCATAAATGAAAGATTATGTAAAATAAAAGGTCATAGTACTGGTACTGATTTATGCCTGCCTAGTATTCCTAAGTTCTGCCTGTGAGTGGTAGCACCATAAGCAAGAAGTTAACTAAAACAAAGCTGCATCATTATTAGTGGACAGAGAACAGCAGCCCTAAAGACCTTTTTCCCCCAAAAGGATCACACCTTACCCTACTGCTGGGTAAGACAAAGCCTTGAAGCTTCATACAAGAAGTCCTGCTGTCATCTAACTTACTAGGCTTGCTACTAACTAAAAATCAGTGTTATTAAAGATATGAATTCTTAAAAGTATCTACTGCAGTACCAAAGAGCTCCAATCTTTCAATTTATTGGCACATATATGACCTACAATTAGGCCTTAACTCTCATAATCTCTAAATTACCAGGTAAGTAGGAGAATAATATCAACAAATTACTGATATACCCAAAATTCCCTGAATAAATTGACAACCTAGTCTAAGAAGTGGTACATACATTTCAAAAAGATAAATGTAAAGTAATGCAGCTGAGATATAAGAACAAATTACATATACTCATATACAAGAAATGTGGGAAAGTGATTTAAGAAGTCTAAAAAGAGAAGAATCAGGGTTATTATCACCTAAGGATAATCAGGAGGTTAGGGTTTACAGTATAAAAAAAATATTCATGACAAAACAAGACACCACAAAGACCTTTAACTTCCTAGGAATACAAAATTTTGAGCATTAGGTAGACTTTTGGTTTCCATATTATCAAAATTACCAAGGCAATCTTGAGAAAGTCCAGAAGACCAACAAAATGATGATGACTAAAAAACAAGCCATAAGAAGAAAGATGAAAGGAACTACTTAAATAACATCCTCTACACAAGCAATGATGTCAACATACAGACATCCTGTAACTAGAAACAAGAGAATATATATATATATATATATATATATTATCCCTGGGGATAGGGGAGAAAGAATACTTCCCACGTATTTCCTGCGTGT
>JAYMFT010000042.1:645581-676919 GCA_038088735.1 Panulirus argus | reverse complement strand
TATATATATATATATATATATATATATATATATATATATATATATATATATATATATATATATATATATCAAAAACCAAAGCCTATCTAGCCTTAATGAGTTTCCTAATTGTTTCCTTAAAACTTCTTACCGCAACTTGAATCTCTGTTGGGAGACTCAGAATCTCTTATTTTAAACGTTCACAACAACGGACAGATAGACCAGTATTACAGAAATTTGGAAACGTTATCCCATCCTCAGAAAAGATGTCAGCTTTTGGTCTACGAAGTCTGGACTTGTCTTCATCACAGAGGCTGGGGCTGTGAGTGAAGCTAAGGGTGGGTCGTCTTTTGTTGTGTGGGGTGGATGCAAAAGTTGTGAGCCCAGGCAATAAAGTCTTCCTAACGGCTGTGAAGTATGTCTTAAGCTCTCTGTGTATCCTTGACTGCGAGCTGCTGGCTGGCTGTAAAGGCTGAGAGTAACGCATGAGTTCATCCAATTATCAGATGAAATAAGATCTTGTTTCAAGACGGCTTTCATCATCAACTTCCTTTTGTCTTGATCCGATTTTCTATGGTTTTGGTGTTATTTATCAGGTCCTCTTTGAGTGCTGTTAGAACATATACTGCTTAAGGAACACCCTCTTTCAGTTGCATAGATAGCGAGGTGGTAGTCACACTGACGCAATCCAATGTCGTGAAGCCTACAATCTTCAACCGGACCTGAATGTCCGTAGATCACGTTCGTTCTCTTGAGTGGGCTGGGGTCTTGGGTTACGTGGTTATACCGTCATCAGGTTGGTGATCTTGGTGTGTTCTAATTAGACAAGATCAATTTCATTTTATCATCGCTATTGATCTAACGAAGTACCCGCTCATCGCTTTGTACTCAAGAGACAATGTCACCATGAGTGGTAGAGTTGTTTAACTTAGGGTGCGTCCTCTTTGAGTGCTTTACCCCAGATTCCACTGTATATCTTTGTTAAAGTATCTATTTACAGTCTGTATCTGTCGTAATTGATGAAGTTCTGGTAGAGGATTTCCCTGTTGTGCGGTTTCTACAGTCTCTCCTAAATGAAGGACCTTATCATAAACCCTCACTTAGTAGCTAGCGGTCAGGATATTTCAATGGTTGCATTCACAAATGTAAGAATATTCAGGCCCAAATGTAGTTTGTAGGCTTTACAGCGTGGATCACATTGGCTGCATAAGCACTTAACAATCTAGGGTGCTAACAGCACACCTGAGAGAGGGGTACTCTTAAGCTGCATTCAAGGATTCTAACCAGAGACGACCCGACAAACAATACCAAACTCGTACTAAAATGTAAAACACGAAGAAAGATAATGATCATGGAAACCCTCTTGATACAAGAACTTTCAACTGCCATAAATAGGCAGGTGAACTTCACACCCAGCCAACATCTCCCAGTCAAGGGTGCAAAAGAGTGGGCGGGACACATCTCGCAGACAATGTGGATTTTCCCTTTCCCAGGCTTGCTGCTTTTGCATCCGCCCCACACGATAAAGACCCACCCTTCGCTTCACCCACTGTCCAACCACCACGACGATGACATCTCCAGACATCTCAAAGGATCAGAAGCCGATCTCTTTTCGCCTGAAGATGGGTTAAGGTTCTCGAAATATTGCATTACGTTATTACCTGTTAATTGTTTAGAACTTTTAGGATAACCTGAACTTAGAAAAGTTATTTTCAGTCTCCCATAAGAGTTTAAAGTTCCAGAAGTACTGAAATCACAACTTGGAAGCTCATTATCACAAGATGTATGCTCGTCTTCAAAAAGACGTGTGTGAAAGAGCCCATACAGCCCAAATACATCCATATACAAGCATATCTAAGTATGGATGTATAATTCATTATAATACAACCCAAGGATCCCTTTTCTGGGGCTCCTGCAACATCACCACTGCACTCCAATCAGATGCAAAGACGTAATGGACGTCTCTTGGGAGAGTTTCTCGACGAGGCCATACTCCTTCTCGTCCCTTGACGATGACGCAACTTTGCCAAAGGTGAATTTCCTCTCGCGATGTTGACTCATGCAAGAGGCATCCGATAACCTCTCTCTCTCTGTTATGCTATTATTCATTATTACCCTCAAAATCTATTTATATGAAAGTCCTGGTGTTATCCAGGGCATTTCTAAAGGCTTCTGCAGCCAAACCTGCACTACCTCCAGTAGCAGGAAAATGTAAACTTTTGGAGTGAAAGTTCTTTGACGAGACTGTACTTCGTATGATACGGCCTCACCAAAAGTGACTTTTCATTCGCGGCACAACTTCATGCAGGCGGAGTCCAGTAGCATCTGTGGGTATATATATATAGCGCCCTAAACAGCCAAGCGAACTTTGCTGTCAGGGTCCTGGTTTTACCCCTGAGCCCCCTTTTCAGGAGCTCCTACAGCTCCAAAGCTGCGCTTCTTCCAGTAGGGGGGGAAATGACTGACTCCTTTGGAATGCGAAGTTCTTCTACGAGACTTCTTTCGTCAAGACTATGATGCAGCCACGCCGAAGGTGACTTTTCACTTGCGGTGTGACCACAAGAGGTAATATTACTTGCTTGTACTGTACGGGTGGGTTTTACAAACATGGGGCCCCATCTCTTGGACATTATGCATCTGTGTATATTAATAATTTTGTCTGTATTATTACCTCAGGACCTCTTTCCAAGAGAGAGTCCTAGTGTTAGTCAGGACCTCTTACTAAAGCTCCCGCAGCCCAAGTTTGCGCTACTTCCATCAGCAGGGAGATGTAGATTCCTTTAGTGTGAGATGTTGTTTAACGAAACTGTACACCTAATGAAATAACCTAACTAAAGACAACTCTTCATATCTTCCTGCCCCAGGAGACCCTTCTATCTTCTCTTAAGACTCCCAGGGCGCTCAGGAAGCCGGACATTGTCCATCGGGCGGGAACATTGTTCAAAAAGTGCAGTTAACTGTGTATGTGAGGATGTACGAGGCAACTGAGCCTAGTAATTGTTCAGTCTCTTCAAAGTGCTAGTTGCATCGTGTGCATGAGGGGTCTCGAGATATGTTGAATCGGTATTTACAGCGTTACAGGGATGGTTGATGTTCAGATCAAAAGACGAGAAAGTATAACTCGCATACGTCTGGATAGAGCAGCTTCAGATGGGTGTATACCTGGTCGAGTGCCATTTACAAGTTAGTGGGGCGATTATTTAATGTTTGTCGGAACATTTAGGTGTGTGTATGTTTTGTCCATGTTGTGTTTCTTGGGGTAAATCTTTAATTTCTGCTGAAGGGTTGGTGGTAAGTTACGGAGTGGTTTTGGGGGAAGGGTAGAATACTGTTGGAAAGAACCGAGTGCCGAGCATATTGAGGTGGAATTGTGGTGGGAGGATTATTCAATTCATCGTATTATTTTAGTCTCTTGAGGTTGCTCGGCAGTCGGTGATTGCTCCGAGTGCTCTGTTTTGCGTGGTTTGCGTCTGCGTCATTCTTGCTTTTATCAGGATGGATGACCAGGCAGGTGAAGCGTAGCTTAGAGTGGAACTGATGAGTTGTTTGTTAAGGGCAAGAAGGGATTTTTATTTTCTTGTCCAAATTTGTTACCAATAAATGTTCTAAGAGCGCTTAGTTTGTTTGTTGCTTTGGGTAGATGTTTGTGCTATGAGCGAATGTCATGGGAGTGTCGTATATGATGCCCTAAATGGCTGATGTTTTGTGGAGTGGGAGTGATTGGCCATTTAGGGTGACTGAAGGGTACAACTTGAATTCGTGTCTGTATGAAGTTAATAGGGAGACTAAAGACTTCTGCGGAGAGGCAGGTATTCTGTTTTGGGCGTCCCTCTGTTCCAACTGTGTAATGCAGTGTTGTTTCTAGTGTGGAGATATGAGATGACCTCCATACTGTGGTCTGCAAGAGGTAATGGAAGGTCATGCAAGAAGAAACTGGTGTTGCAGAAAGAATTTCTCCTTGGGAGACTCCATAGTAGGGCTTCAGGGATTCAGTGTTGAAGCCTTTGTGACTCCGGTTTGGCAGCTAGCTATGAAGCTGGCCTACCACTTTCTGTCACTGTTGTGGAGGGCTGTGTCAAGAACTTTATGTATGTGAAGGGACAGTGTCAAATGCTCTGTTGATGTCTGTTGCCACTAATACTGTGCGGCACGGGGACTGTGGTTGGCTGAAGCCATCGAAGAATATGTTGGGTGAGGTGTGGTAGTAAAGTGACTGGGTCTAAATCCATGATGCAAAGGCTATTTTGCTTGACTCTGGTGTGGATGAGTTTTCTGAAGAGTTTGGACACTGAATACAAAAATGGTAGGCCAGCAAGGGTAGGGGAAGTTGGGTGATTTGAAAGAATTTGAAATTGGTAATATGCTGGCAAGTCTCCAGATGTGAGGGATTTCGTTGTGCAGACTGGAGCGGTGAGAGGTATTTGTTTGTGCTTAGGTCGCAAGCGTGCTAAAGTGTTTTATAAGGAAAGAAATATGATGTGTCACAGCCTGTTATATAAGATATCTTTAAGGCTTTAACTGCCCTGCTTGTGTCTGTGGAAATGAATGGTGAGTGAGCAGTTGTTTGTGAATAGATTTTGAGATCTTTAACGACTTTCATGTTTAGGGATGTGGTTACTTTGAGGTTGATTTTCCAACGTAAAATTATATATACATAGAGTGTCACTGGATCCAGCCTACTTGAGGCGACACCTGGAGTGAAAAGTCACATTTGGTGAGGCTGTACCACCGTCAGTTGACGAAACAGAGTACAGTCTTGTCGGAGAACTTCTCGCTTCGAAGGGGTCCATCCTGCCCCTGCTAAGGAGTAAAGCGCAGTCAGGAAACAGCAGGAGCACCTGGAGAAAGGGTCCTGGGGTGTAACATCAGGAACCAGAAAGGGGTGTGTCGCCGGACCTCGCCTCTTAAGTGATTACCGCGACCGTGAATCCAAATCAACTTCTGCGAGGCTGTATCATCGTCAGTCGATGGGAGTCTTGATGAGTTTAGTTCAGCTTCGAAGCGGCAGGAGCCCGTGAAAAGGTTAATGGGGTTGTATAATATATATATAATATATATATATATATATATATATATATATATATATATATATATATATATATATTCTCTGATCCTTAATAGTACTGGATCTAGTTGTAAGGGAATTAGTGGTCTAGAGAACACACAACCCACACAATATGGAGCAAAGGGGTCACTTAACATTTTAGGGGAACATTTTATGACCAAGTCCTTTCTACCAATAGGTATGTTATCATATCAGAGGTTAAGGAGCTCACCTTTTTCCATCGCCAGAACCGCTGAAACACCCGTCCTTTAAAACTGTTCAAAATGCAGAGGAACAGAACAATTCTAAAACGATCCTATGCAGTATCCCATTGGAACCAGAGAGAAAGAGACACACCTACTGTTCTTTCAGTGCTGGCGATGGTAAGGGAGTCATTCCCCCCTAAGTGACTCCAGAGGAGGGGGAGCCTTAACATACTACAGGGAACTTTTCTTTCTTATTCCACTCTGACTGGTTCATTAGGACGGTGGGACGTGTGAGGGTGGCCTTTGACACCTTGCTAAACTGAGGAGAGGAGGGGGGGGGGTTTGTGACAGCAACTACTTCATTGCTACAGACAGGGTTGTGGGGCAGGAGGATACATTATGAGTTCTACGATAAAGGTGCGGTAGGTCTTTGTTAATACCTGACGTCTGAAGGTTAAAGTATTTTAATGGGGGAAGTCCTTAATACTAACCTAAAAACCTAACAAAGCTAGAACTCAGCTCGACTACTTCAGGAGGGTTGGAAAGCAGGTTTAAAAAAAATAAATCTTTCCTCATAAGGCAACACAAATTTACCCCTTGGAGTCTTTCAGCTATCTACAGCAGTGTACAGAGAAATATCTACCACATACTTCTGTTAATCAAATGACACGTTATTATATATTTTTTTTTTGGGGGGGTGATCATCAAAATTGCCAAAACTAGGTTAAGGTGTAATTACTTGGATCTCGTGAAACCTTTTTAAATGTGGTTAAGGAATGCGGTGGTGAATAAGAGGACCCGCATACATCTGTGTATCACTCGAGAGGATGAATAATACCATCGTACTGAATTATTATATTATTAAGGACTCGGGTCAAGAGAAACTGAGCATGAATCAGTACTTAATCTAAAGGATTTGGAGGGAAGATCGGGAGAGGTTGTGGGCAGTGGCAAAAGGATACAGGGCGTTATACAGTGTGGTACTTATAGGAATCGCTACGAGAATCATAGAGGATAGGATTCAACTACCAGAGTCGTAGAGGATAGGATTCACTACCAGAATCTTAAAAGAGGATAGGATTCACTACCAGAATCTTAAGAGGATGGGATTCACTACCAGAGTCATAGAGGATAGGATTCACTACCATAGTCTTAAGAGGATTAGACAGTACGTAAAACAATACAGGACAACCTAGACAAGATCGGATACGAACTGTGTGGTACTTGAAAGCTTGTAAACAGACAGTGAAAGGCAAGTCTCGGAAGAAGAACTTCAGAATAAAAAAGCCAAAAGCTGAGTTATCGTATCATATTCTAGAATTATTAGCGTTTAAAAAAATACATCGCTGAAACACTTTTAAATATCTCCTTACGTTTGAGATTAAAAAAAATAACCTCTTTAACCATTAAAGACTTTTGTCTAAAGAAATCTAGTCTAATTATCCTTTTTTTCTTTCTAGAATATGATTCATAATAGGCGAGTGCAGGCTTGCTAGGTACCGTCATGTGAGGGGCTTGAGGCGCCCAATTGCTAGAACACATGCAAGCTATGTTTAGTAGTCCCTTCCTAGTGGGAGAGGAAGAATGTGTGTGTGTGTGTGTAAATGTGAATGTGTAGGTGTGTGTGGGTATATATGTTAGCGGTGGATCTGTCTAAATCGTCAGGAACCTCTCAGGTTTGTATGATACATAATGTGGAAGTTGTACATGATCATAAAAAAAAGAAAAAAAACTCGTATTCCAAACGTCTCAATAATCCATGCTTGACCTACGTCAGGGAAGATATGGCTGATAAGAAACCGGACCGAAATTCAAGGGGTCGTTTTGAATTATTTCTGATGCGGGACTCTCACACTTTTTTTTTTTTTTGCCCTTGCGTGAACTGCCCTACGGGGGGAAGTCAAGGTGATCCAACGTCCCCTTATGTGTGGGGAGGGGGTGTGGACGACGACCAGGGTGCGCTCTTGCCCTATGGACGAAGCCCACCCTCGTCTCTGGAAGTCTTTAATAAAAAAAAAAATAAAAGGACAGTTGTTCCAAGTTCTCTCGGGCCAGCTCACTCGAAGGCAAATGCTAGCTTCCCATTTCTTGGGTAATCTTCCAATGATAAACTGATCCCCTCAAAAAAGACAAGACCCATTTTTTTTTTTTGTTTTTTGTTTTTGCAGGTGGCGTACCACGTCAGAGAATGTTTCTAAAATCAACTACAGGTGACATCCTCAACCTCACCCCATCCCCTATGGTGAAAGGCGTCAATGCCCGTGGTTGTCAAATCTTAGTCATGCACATCTCTCCCCTTCAGTCATGGTCCAACATCTTTATTCTTTTTTTTCTCTCTCTATCTTTCGACACAAGTCGCCCTCTGTTATCTATGCGGCATGCACATGTAATCTTAGAAGGGAGCGTGAAGATATATATAACTATATATATGATCTGGTTCGTCCGTCAGTGCTTGTAAGAGCCAACAGATATACAGATGGCGGTGAGTAGAGAAAACGGCAGGATATGACCCAAAGACGCGGACTCCTATGTGACCAATCACAACTCCGGGGGTCCTGATAACCCAAGGGTCGTGATTGGTCAATGCATACCGAGGAGGAGGAGGAGGGAAGGGCACTGCCTGCCATCCACGACTTGGGATGATATCCTGCGTTGTGCGAAGGTCGGGGCGGGGAACAGGCCTGTCGGTCGAGTGGTTGGTTCCTCTGGCAAGTCTGACACGAGGAGACGTCCCCCTTTCCATGAATATAATAACCACATACACACACCAGCATCTTTTTTCCAGGAATCTGGATGATGATCAGGAACCCAACTGCACACGTGCGTAACGTTTGCAGCTTCTTCTTCTGCTATCCCACCACCCACCACAACAGAAAACGAGAAGAGGACTCATTTCAGTTTTCCTTTCGGATCAGACCTGTTCCCCTCCCGCCCGTCGTGACCATATTTGTGCTGGAGTGTGTGTGTGTATAAGTGCGTGTGTGAGTGTGTGTGAGTGTGCATTAGTGGGTGCGTGTGTGTCCATGCTGGTTGTGGCAGGTGAGTGTTTGTGTGTGTGTGTGTGTGTAAAATGGGTGTGTGTGTGTGGCAGAAGGCCGCTGATAGAGCTGGGAAGGGACTCGCCGGGCCAGTGTCATGCAGGATAGCCACAGGAGGCTCATTGTGACCCGTACGTCATATCTCCATAGCCCACTGTTGTCATGGTGACGACCGCCCACCAGAAGGCATCAGGAATAGACTTGAAGTAGGATTTTTCTGAGCCTGCCTCGGCGAAGTACACAGCACTTGAGAAGAGTACCACACCTGCAATAGGAACAGACACATTGAGGCCTCACTCCCCAGGGTAGAAGGGGAAGGGGCGAGAAGGTTCTTTTAGGGGGGGCGCTCTGGGGGGGCCGGAGTGGGAGGGAGGGGGGTTGGTGGTTTGGTGTGGTGGTGTGGTTGCAGGGGGGGGGGGTGGCGGCAAGTGCCTGCAGAAGGCTCCCCCCCCCCCCTATCGACACGACCGACCTACCGACCGACCGACCGACCGACACCCCCCTCCCCTCCTCCCCCCCAGTTTGGCTACGCCCCCTAGCTTCCCCCTGGTGAGAAAGGCGCTGGGGGCGGGGGCTGGGGGCGGGGGGGAAAGCTGGGGATGAAAAGACTAGCGCGAGTGGTTTTGGTAGGGAAGGTGGGCTGCAGGAAGGATCAGCAGGAGCCGACTCCCGCAGGAGTGGGCGCCTTCTGACATTGACACCTCCGACCGCCCCCGACGGTGCCCGCCGCCGCCGCCCCGCCGCCCCCCCAGCTCCCTGCTCTCCCCCCACGAGCAACGCCCGACACACTCCTGCCAACCGGGCAAGTATGGCTACAATGAAGGCGTTCGCAAAGAGAAGAAAGATAGGGACCAATTCCTAAAAACCAGAGGGACAGTTCACCACCGTTAACCATGAGGAAGAGGCCAGAGCCCCTAGCTAGTTAGCTAGCTAGTAGCCCCAGGGGCCCCCTGCCGCTTGAAGAGGTGATGAACCGTCGATCTGTCCAGGGAGAATTGACCCCCTTCCCTCCCTCCTCCCTTAGCGAACCTCGCCGGAGGCGTTGACGAGTAGGAGAGACGCAACAACCTGGCGAGAGGGAGGAGCAGTGTTAGTGGTGGTGTGTGTGTGTGAGGCGGACGTAGAAGGAAGAGGAGGAAGAGGAGGAGGAGTGTGTGTGTATGTGTGTGTCGCGTTCCTCGGAGGGGGAGGAGGTAGGGGCGGCGGGCGGCACCGTCGGGGACCCCCGGCAGGAAAAGAGTGAGACAGCGGCGGCGGCAGCAGCAGCACCAGCGTCACCCATTTACCTCATGTCTCCATAGCCCACCGTAGTCATGGTGACAACAGCCCACCAGAACGCGTCCGGGATGCTCTTGAAGCAGGACCGCTCAGAGCCGGCGTCAGCGAAGTACACGGCCGACGAGAATAACACGACGCCTGCAACAACACAACCCGGGGGGTGGTCACCTCCGCCTGCCTGCCTGCCTGCCTGCCCTCCCTCCCTCTCCCTCCCTTTCTCCCTCTCCCTCCCGCCAACCCACAACAACACCGACAACACCGACAACACCGAGAGGAGGAGGATTTGGAGGGAGCAAGATGAGGAGGTGGCGGTACACACACAAGATAGAAGAGACACTGCTGGGTTTCAGTGGTTGTTGGCAGCCAGTACAATACAGACACACACACACACGGACAACACAAGTATATACATATACAGAGCACTAGCGTATATGCACACCGGAGCAGCCAGTAGAAGTATGCACAGGAAGTACATGAACAAACGGATGTATGAAAATACACACACACACACACACACACACACACACAAACGAGCGTATTCAAGAATCCACAGTTAATGGATCGGACGCATTCATGCATGCAGGCACACGAGAACACACACACACAAACACACGGACTCTTGACCCCTGACCCATCTCTGATATCCACTTGAGCCTCGTGAAGCTTGAGGTATAACATCTACTGCTTCGTCCTTCGACCTCCTCCCACCCACTCCTACCCCTCAATACCTGTACCTATATTCATTTCTGCTCTCGAGTATTCGTCAAAACTGAAGATTTTGCATGTCGTCGCCTGCATGTCACCGGAGATAACCAAATGGCGTATGATCGAGTGATTGACGCTTTTATTACCCCAGGAGAGCGACACTTAAGTCGACGCAAGTCGTAAAGGAAACGACATGGCCTTATGGGAGTATGGCAGCAATGAAAACACGAACAGGAGTTGGGGATCTTGTATATATTTCGACCTTACACGAAAGACGTGTCAAGAATTAAATTCCCAATTCTTGCTTGCGTCTCCTTTGCTACCGTGCTCCTCCATACGTCCAGAGAATCGTATACGTAGCTTTATACCTCTCATTTAACAATACTTCAAACGCTTAGAGTCTATAATGGCATTTAAAGACAAGGATCCCATTAAGGTAGTCATAAGATTAATCCACAAAATGAGATGCGAGGGAGGGAAGGAAATGGCCCAATGGCTAATCCGACGTTAATTTGGTATTTAAGGAACGAAATTAAAGGTGTTTCACTGACCCACTCCAAGCGCGGGTAAAATGATCACAAAATATATGAGAGGATTAGACATACGATGATGATTAGAACCTTTAAGACAGCGGGACGCAACGCAGCCTGAATCACCACGGAACTCGACCTCCTGAAGACGACGGCACGTACCTTGGACACGAGTACGACCCTTTGGGTGTGATGGTCAGGCCTGACTCTCAAGAATCAGGTCGTTCCTACGGGTCGTTCCTGAGCCTTTATATATACCAAGTCGACCCATACGCATGTGGGTGGAGCCTGAATGCTACGTCACTGGCCCTAAACAAAGAAAACGGAGGGTTCAGGACCGCGTGACGTCACAAGTCGGCCTGCGCTGCCGGGTCCGTTTTTTGGAGTCAGACTTGGTCGTATCGTCGTGGCCAAGGGAACGTACGGAAGGCACAGTACGACCAGAAACGTCTCTTTGGCTCTGCGTCATCTTTAGAGCAGCCAAACAATGTGAGATGCATTGCTGTACACGTTGATTTGTCTATATACATCGAGGATTAAATGTTCTCTTATATATATACATTCCATTTTCTGGGACATACGACAAATGTGCCATTCTATTGGTTTGAATCGACCGAGTGTGTGAGCGTGTAATCACTGATTTATAAAGTAGGGGAAGGGAGTTCTAAACTCGTGGGGCCTCATCTCCCTCCTCAACTTTCCCTACTATCATATTAACTTTTTAAACTTTGTATGCTGTCCGCAATCGCCCGTCGACATCAAGCTGGTTTTAGAGACGGAGGTTGTGATCAAGTCACTCTTTACTCATCTTTCTAATATGCAAATGTTTATGGCACTTTTGATTTCATTCTGTAATTCATCTCTCTTATTTCTGGTAACATATTTGCTGCCCTTCTACTGACATAAGAAATACAAGTCTAGCTTATACTTCTTCCAGTCCAATGGCATCTACTGTTTCCAGCAATGTATATTATTCTCTCCACAGCTTCACTCCGTTCCCTGCGTTCCTCTGTTCCGCAGTCCCAAGGTGTCCTTTTTTCTCTCTCCGCATCACTCTCAGTGCACTGGTTCTGTTCGACAGCACCAGACACTGCTCCTCCTATCCCCTTTCCCGCCCACTGCTGTTTACATGCTCTCTGATATGGGCATTCCCTCCTGTTGAACGGTCTCGAGGACAAGCAGCAAAGACCCTTCTGTCCTCTTTGCTTTCCAATCATTGCACCGTGTCTCCTTCGGTTATATTTTTGCCCCATCCCTTCGAATGACCTGATTCTTTGACTACTTCTTGAATCCTTTTAAGTTCCTCCCCATTTAACGACAGCTTATAAGTACTTTGAATCTATTTTGAGATCTAAATCCCCCATATCAGGCCAGTTAATCCCTTTGAAATGATTTTAACATTCTAAATTACACCGATTTTTAACTCCTCACCCTGAATACTCGACGCTTATCAATTCGATCTCAAACTTGTTCAACTCGTTAAACAGTCCATTACTCGAAAGAGCTTCTGCGAAAAAGCTCGCGAAAACTAAGGATGATAATGTCGGGCGCTAATGACGAGAATTCCGACGATAATGACCTTGATCGCGAAGATAATGGTATGACGACAATGGCACTGATGATCACGAAGCTGACGATGATGGTAATGCTAATCGCAATATGGAAAATGACGGACGGGAAAAAACAAAACAGCATCGACCCCGTCAAATGAGTGATCGAATATATTCTTGGGAGTAAAAGGGGATCCAACCTTATTATATGCACTAGAAAATAACAGGATCAAAGCTTATATTCCCCGAAAAGCACAGGACCAAACCTTTAATGCCCTGGAGAATGCAGGGGCGAACCCCATATACCCAGGTCAAAATGAGCATCAAGCTCTATATTCCCTGACGAACAGAGGATCAGACCCTAAATTCCCTGGAGAACAGAGGATCAAACACTATCTTTCCTGAAGAACAGAGGACCAAACCTTATATCCTCTGGTGAATAGAGGATTAGGCTCCCTATTCCCTAGATAACAAAAGATCAGACTCTATATTACTGGAGAATAGAGGATTACATCATATTTCCTGGACAAAAGAGGATCAAACCTTACATCCTCTGGACAATAGAGGACCACACTTACATACAGTAATACAAGAGATCATATTTCATATAGCATGCGAAGTAAACGACTAAATTCCCTTTCGCACGTGAACTATGGAGAACAAAAGAGACCAGATTCTATATTCCAGACAGCGAACCGTATGCCCCATGTATAATACACCGCTGAAAATCTTCAGTCCTCCGACTCTGAGAAGGGAATTCAGTCCTCCCCTTTTTCTACGTTCAGCGAGAGATCAAACCCCTTCTCCATATGGCCCCTGTGGAGGAGGTCTTCCTTCATTTGGCTCCCGACGTCTCTGGCACACAGACGCCTCGCCACAGGTCCACAGTTTTCCACCACCTCACACTTCTCTCCCTCGTCACAGACACAGTCGCAGACGTATACATTATACATGTTGAGAAGATATGCTAAAGGATACTTCAAAAGATGTATGATTAAAAATTCACAAAAACAAAAGAGCACATTCACATTAAAGTCTTAAGTGACATTGTTAACTTTTGGTATGACAAAAAAAAAAATAAAAGGGAAAAAATGCGTTCAGATCATAACCAAAATGCAGAATGTAGTTGCAAAAGCAAAATATTGCCACATAATGAAAGGTACATTTATAGGTTTCTTTAAATTGCAGTGATAATGCAGGAAAAAGTACAAGGAACCATAAACAAATAACACTTAAACAGAGAGAAAAAAATTTTTTGAAGAAATTCTTTCTTTTACAGAGTGAAAATTCAAAATGCAGACTGAAATTTGTCATGATAAAAGTTCGTAGATAACATAACATGCAAAAGACATGCAAAGTATGAGGTAAAATAAGATATCTGTGAATTATAGAGAAAAAAACCAATGGCAAATCTTTTAACAAATTAAATACTCGTTATCTTGGGAGACACTAGAGCTGCGATTTCCTTCGTCTTCTGCAAAGATTAACCACATTATTGACCACACTCACTGTCCATCGGACACCCGGACTTGAGAAAAACACTTAACTAACATCAGTCGAGATGTTTGCAATACCGAACACAAGATATATTTACAGCTTATCTGTTTACAATGCCTAACAAAATATATATCTTACAGCTTATCTGTTTACAATACCTAACATATGATCTATTTTACAGCTTATCTCTACTCCTGTGCTGTAGTCTGTTGCCTTACAACCTGCCTTCTATGCCATGGATAACATTTTGTCACGCAGGCTTTGCTTTCATAACAGCAAAATAATAATAATAATAATAATAATAATAATAATAATAATAATAACTGCTCTCATACTGCAAGAATACTCTTTGCTCTCAGAGTACGTGATGAAACTATTTGCTCTCACAGTACAAAATGACACTATTTGATCTCGTGGTACAAATACAATTGGTTCTCACAGTATCTAATAATACTGTAAGCTCTCATAGTACATCGTAAATGATCTCACATTACATAACAACAGTATCTGATCTCATATGACATCACAATACCAATGACCAGACTTGTAACACAGACAAGGGATCTGTTGCACAGAATATATGTCACTTTTTTGCCAATCCATAAACGGTTATGTACGCAGAGACTGAGACACACACACACACACACATACAGACTCACACACGTGCCCATAATGCTTGTAAGCACGCACGCACAAGAGCAAGAACAATTTACACTTCAAATTACAAAGCTTTTCCTGCTAATAACCACTACGTCACCTCCTCAAAACTGCTTCTGCTCTCCCAGTATACATAGGGAAGGTCCCGCCACACCCGTAGCGGTTGCCTGGATTTTATAATCACATTAAAACTAATACGGGGGAGAAAATTCCCACCTCACCTCCTCCCCACCCTCTGGCACTACGTAATAGTGTCTCACTCAATATCTTTATCGTCCCAAACCACTCCACATTGGCCTCTCTTTGAGCTGTATCCACTTTAAAAAGAGCCAGGTCAATCAATGATGGCCAGGCCACCACCAAACTGTGGGGTTGTTTAAAGCGTTGCTTTTTTGGCCTTTTTTTTTTTTTCTATCGTAGTCGTCCCCCCAAATAGAAAATGAGTATCATCTTGCTCCCCCCTTAACAGAAAATGAGTATCATCTTGCTTGTCCAACACAGAAAAATATGCCTTATTTTGCCCCCAAAATAAGTAAGGAGTCTTACCTTGCTTTCCCCAAATAGATAATGAGTCTCATTTCACTATCCCAATTAGAAAATGAGTTTCACCTTCCTTCCCCCAAATACAAAAAGGGGTTATCATCTTGCCCCCCCCCCAACAAAAAATAAGTCTCATCTTATACTCCTACAGTAGAAAATGAGTATCATATTGCTCCTCCGAGATAGAAAATGAGTATCATATTGCTCCGCGAGATAGAAAATGAGTATCATATTGTTCCCCCCAATAATAATAAAAAAAGAGTATCCGTTTGCTTCCCCCAAACAGAAAATGAGTATCATCCTGCTTCAACACTGGCGTACATCTAATGGCCAGAACTGATGTAGTTCTGTATTTTTCTGGTCTCCACACTTGCTGTACGGGGTTACAGTGTTCCTACGTCACAAACACGGACTTCTCCGCATTACAGAGGAATACAAAAGAAGCCAAAACAACATCAGACCACTTGGGTCCCCCAACGAGACTGTTTGTGACGGTGGAAGGCAACAGAAACTCAACAGATAAGTGTGGTTAAGAAGTGGAAAATGAAACAAGTTTCAGCGAACAATGCGGGAATCGAAGCCTGGAGTCATCACTATCACCAGAATGACCTATATGAAAAAACCCTCAGCCGTTCCCCTTGTGAAGTCACAACAGCGAACTTCCTGGACCGCGATTGGTTAATGAATTCAAAGTAAATTTCAGGCTAAATCCAATAAGCCAACCTTAAAAATGACTTGTTAAACATACTTGACAACAGTGGTTGTAGATTATAACTAGTTAATCGTACATAACCTACCTCCATTAGAGGTGTTAAACAGTACTTTGTTAATCGCGTCAACTCGCCTCATTAAGAAGTTAGACAATAACTAGAGTTAATCGTGTGTAAACTGCCTCAGATTGAAGTTAAGACAGAACCTAGTTAATCGCGTCAAACCTACACCATCTAGAGGTTAGTACAAATTGTGTAGTCTTTAAGTCAACACTGAAATCCTCTACAATCTAAAAATAAGAAACGAGAACTTCGTTATGCAAGTTCAATGTCCTCGACTTTGCTTTACCCTCAACACCCCCTTTTGCTGTACAGTGGCGGCGTAACAGCGTATGTACAGCAGACTCCAGGTGCAGCTAAGTCATGCGTATGGACATAAATTTTAAGAGAAAACGAAGAACGGGTGACTAAACGAAACAGGACAATCGAATAAATCATCTGAAAGATACGGGGAAAGGATGAAACCACCGCATAAAAAAAGGGGAATACTGATGCAAGAACTTAGAAGACAAAAACAAAAAACCAATTAGAAATAAAATAAAATACAAATAGGCATATGAGCATATGTAAAGGACTAAAGAGAATGGGAAAAAGTTAGTATTTAATGCAGATCTGGAGGTTAAAATCTTTAAAAGAGAATTTATAACTTGAAACCTTCGGATGGAATATTAGACAAACGAAATAAAGATACATTTAATGACAACAGTGAGAAAGGAGCCCAGTCGAGTCGTCGAAGGAACATGAGATTAAATAACGTCAACAAGAAATGTAAGAGATGGAAAACTTTATCAAGAGTTAAGAACATGGAAAACTTTACTGAAAACGGGAACCAAGTCGAGGAAAAAATGAAAAGAGAGAATTTGAAGTTGGAAAGAAAAACGCTCGTATACAAGCACATAGATGAAAATGCAGAAACAAAACGAAAATAAAATTCAGTCAATCTCTAAGTGTATAAACTTAAAGGAAAACAGTGACGCTGCAAAAGTGTTTTTTTTTTTTATGAAAATTGTTTACAGACACAGGAAAAACACTGGGAATAAAAAAAAAATCAACATATATTTGAGGTTAACCGCCTTTAGAAAGCGTCCAGGAAAAACTTCAATAACCTCTAATACAATGATAAACTGACAGGGGAAAAAAGTCAACATAAAAGTTCGTTACAGAGGAAAAAAAAAAACTCTCAGGTACAAGAATGGAATAAACGTTGTAAAAAAAATCTTGAAGTTGTTTCGGTTCATCCTTAGATGATGATTGCTCCTCTGTACAAAGATACTCTTAATTAAAACCCCTTCGGAAATCTTCGACAGCCAAATTCTACACAAGACGTGACATGAGGATCATAACAGCCAACATCTCACCATGATGATGCAGATCGAAAATGGGCATCGTCCAGAGATAATCTGTTTATTTACGTTGAAACCAGGTACGACGGTACGGTCCTCGAATACTACAGGACGAGCCTTAGCTATAACGGTACGGTCCTTGAATACTACGGTACGATCCGTATATATGGCGGTACGGCCCTTGGGTACAACGGCACTACCCTTTAAGCATCAAGCCGAGGAGATCGTCTGCGTCTATTGGCATAGCCCTTAAGTGCCGTCGTGCTCGAGGGCCGTGAACCGTCGTGCTCGACGAGGTCCAAATCCAACACAATTCGTCACACGTCCTCGTCACAAACGGAGGCGGCGTTAGTTCCCGACTCTGGGGACCAGTGAAGTGGCTAACAACCCCTCTCTTGATTTGGGGAAAGATGGCGATGGGGAAACTCAAATCCCGGCTCTGATCCGGCGCCAGGCTCCATCTCCGACCCGGAGATGAGAATCAGCAAAATGAAAAAAGGTCACCAAATTCGATCAAAATCCCCCCCCCCCCCCCCCCCCCCCCCCCCAAAAAAAAGGGGGTACTGATTGGGCAGTGTGGTGTGAAAGTAGGCCAGGGAGGAATTAAGACGCGACATCTGGCTCCATTTTGGAGTCTGCTCTTAAAGAAGGATATAATTTCTCATTACCTTTTCTCTTTTTATATCATAAAGTAACGTACGTGTAGCTATGGTATAGACGTACGAAAGAAAATTATGATAAAGAGAAGGATTATACCGATGAATAAAAAAAATGTAAATAAATAAAGGAAACAAAAGAGGTGGGATAAAACGTTAAAATACATTAATTTCCATTTTAAGATGACCACTTTATAACAAGAGGCTGGTGGACTAACTCTTTCTTTCTCTCTCTACCAAATTATGGAGACGATGACAGGATAGGATCTTATGATGACGCAAATATCAAAATCTAGGATACATTACTATCACAGCTCTCATATCCAGCTACAAACTAATGTATATCTCCGATAAATAATATCTTGAATTATAAATGTTTCTAGTCTAAACGAAATATATGAATGTGAAGCAATGAAAAGCGTAAGGACAGTACAAAGTAGGACCGCTGGAAGAGTTACAGAGCATAAGTGCTTCAATTGAAGTCCAGTAACCAGAGATGGGGCAGGAAGGGGTCCTGCAGATTCAAGCTTGCGCTACAGTCAGCAGCAGGGACAGGATGGATTTTGTTGAAGCAAGAAGTTCTTTAGCGAGACTGCACTCAGTTTCAAGTGTGGAAGGAGGGTGGATGTGTTGGAAATTGAATGTTCTGAGGACAATATGATTTGTATAGATGGTCGATGGAGAAAGAAATAACAGGGAAAGAAAGAGGTGTGGTAGTTAGAGGAGTATGTATGAGAGGGATAAAGAAGGGGTGCTGAAATGGTTTGGACATGCGGAGAGGATGAGTGTGGTGAGGATGACTAATAGGGTACACACGTCAGAAGTGGAAGGAACAAGGAAAAGGGGGAAACCAAGAAGGAAGTGGAGGGATAGGGTGAAAGTTGCTTTGAGATGGGGCAGAACATACAGGAGGGTCTGAGGCGTGCATGACATAGAGCGAATTAGACCAACGTAGTATTCAGGGGGCGACAGGCTGTCAGTGTACTGAATCTAGGCATGTGAAGCGGTCAGTTAAAACCATGGAATGAGCTTTGGGGCCCGGTTATGGACAAAGGTTTCTGGTTTCCGTCCAGGACAGTCAGAGAGTGGATGTGAGCAGATGAGGCCGTTCTTCGTATGATCCTGGGGGTGGATGAACAGCTGGGTTGACTGTGGACTGACTGATGTAATATATATATATATATATATATATATATATGTGTGTGTGTGTGTGTGTGTGTGTGTGTGTGTGTGTGTGTGAGATGTTAATGGAAATCTGCCCACTCTAGCTAACAGCTTGAGTGAAAAGTCACCTTTTGGGAGGCTGTTTCATTGGGAGTATAGTCTTGTCAGAGAACTTCTCAGTCCAAAGGAGTGCATCATTTCCTCTGGTTGCAGGAGCGTTCAGAAACTCGACTCTTTCACAGACACTGGCCCTGAGGTAGTCATGAATGAATTTATATTACTGAACTCCACTTGCAAGGGGTCACACCATGAGCGAGAACTCCTTCTGGCAAGGCTGTATCTTCATTGATGGATGTAATGGAGTACATTCTTGCCAGGGATGTTTTTAGTGAAAAGGAGTGTGGAGTGCAGCCTTGAATCTGCAGGAGCCCCATAAAAGTGTTCCCTAATGTTGTATGATAATATTATGCACATTGGTGTTACCAGACTCCAACGCATGCAGTATCATTACAAATGAAATGTCGTCAACACGGTGTATCATGTGGATGGAAAGGGGTACTGCTTCATTGAGGCTATTCCTTCTGAAGAAGACCTACTTTACCCTGCAACCACATGAAGTATAGCCTCAAAATTGCTATGATCTCCATTGAAGTGTCCTTGGCTTGTACTGCTAAGTATATATTCACTTTTAAGTTACTTTACATTACCAACACATTATCAACAACTTTTATGAAAAAAAGTTTATATACACATGTGCAAGAACACTGAAAAAAGAAAAAAATCTTTATAAGGGTTTTAGAGACTAAACAAAGTCTCATAAACAAACCGTCCTTTTACAACATAATTCCTTGTCAATGAACATGACCTTTGCAATAAGACACTCTTATAAAAAATGATGTTTCCTTGACAAAACTTTAATAAAGGAAAAAGAGTTAATGGAAGGTTCAGATTGTTTCTTATACACAAAAACAAGAAAAAATCATTTAATATCTGCAGTTTCATAAGTATTTGAGTTCATGAAACAATATTTCCCCAAAAGAAAAAGACAAACAACTAAAATCTACATTAAATATTATTAATAATAATAATAACAAAAAGAAGTCAAAGTGTTCTTAAACAGATCATTTTCTGATAAACTACTTCCCATGGATAGAGGAATACTAAAGTGAAAAATTCCTCAAATATTAAGAAAATTAATTCAGTAAGAGAAATAATATTTTTAAGCAGTACACTTTTTTTACCCTGAAAATTCATAAAACAAAGCAGCTCCTAAACTGATGAAATTACATAAACATGGAAGCTATTTGAGCAAAAAGATGAACAATGAATAAGTTAATGAGACGGTTCCTTACACAAGAAAATTTTATGACAAAACAGTTCTTTCCCGAAAAGAGAATTCTTAAGGAAGCAAATATATTCCTTAAAGCAGAACTATTCTTATAAAAGGTACTCGTAAAAACAGTAAATAAATGAGACTGATTGTTCCTTAAAGGAAATAATTCTCAAACATACGATTGCAATATGAGACATAAATTAATAACTTTATAATTAACTAAAGATGAGAAAAAAGAATCACACAGTTTCTTATGTATATAAAGAAAGTTACTGGATTCTGCGTGCTTGAGATTACACCATGAGTGAAAAGTCACCAAGGTAAGGCTGAACGTATTCATATAAAGTACTATAACTATCAGAAACTCTACATGCTTGTGAACACCATCAAACAAAAATGCTCCTTAAAGAACATATCAGCTTTAATACGAAACAAAACAGTCCTCCAAAATCAGGCTGACTTTTAACCAATTACGAAAATAATCAAGGATAATTACTAAGTAAGCATACTTCCTTAAACAAATAACTTAAAAAGCACATTAACATTATCAAAGTTGTAACTATAAATAAAGACTTTAAAACAAAAAAGAAAATATTTTTTCTGATGAAAAACTGACACTAAATCATGCATATGTAAATCTTTCTTCACTAAATAAGAAATGACCAATACATCTCTTTTTTTTACCCACAATCTTCCACAACACAATGTTAAACATGAAGCTCCTCACACATGAGAAAACTTATTCCAAGTCAACAAGAAAGGCCTTTCCAGAGAAAAATTTTCCCATACAAAAACAACACATTTTAACAGAACAAAGTCCCTAAAAGAACCAAGCAGGCCAGTACACATGGAATTCATCACTAACAAGAAAGTATTACCCAAGCAACTCACCAAAGCTTCCTTGAGAGAGCCTAAAGACTCCCATAGGACAGAAATGGTTGAACAAGAGAGGACTGTTTTCATTAATATGGGTATGAATGTTATGATGAGAGCCTCTTTACGACTCATCTGCTCTAATAGGAAGCTTCTTTAAGTACGGGAGGAATGAGGGGCTAGGTTTTGTGGGGACTGCTGAGATGTAAAAGGGAAAGAGCATGGGTATGGAGGATATCACATTTATAAAAGATTATTCAATAATCTGAAGTATTACAGTTGTAAAAACATTTGTATCAAAAGCTGTGACATGAAGCAAAGAATTCCTACTTCATTGCATATAACAAAAATCTACAGAGTTTGCATGCTGCAAAAAGAGGAAAATTTGACACAAAAAAAATCTGGTCATATATATATATATATATAAACAGGTGAAAATGGGAGTAAAATAAAATAAAACACTCTGATGCAACTGCCTGCCATTACATTAGGAAAAAATAAGAGGAAAGCAAAGTCTATGGTACAACAAAAGAGGAAATATTGTACAAGTGCTTCACCCTGAAACATGAAAGTATGAAACTTTACCATTCACACTAAGAATAAGAGAGACGTATTGACTTATGTAAAAAGATAATACATGAGTATATACAATAGGAACAAGCATGTAATATATAAGTAAGCAAAAACAACCCAAGACGAATACCAACTCATCATCTCAAAAGCAAAAACTGGCAGTAATATCTTGAAATGAAATCAGATTAAAGTAAGATTTCATGAACTCACTAAGTTTATAAATTAAATCCCAGGTGCTCAAATTAATACCAAAAGTATTACTACAAAGCTGAAAATCAGTGACTACTTGAAAATGTGATTTCCCTAAAATCATGGGGACTCACAAAATACGTCTATACCAAGACAACTCCTCACATCAACATGAAATGCTTAAATGCAAGACTACACAAAAGGAAAATATTGACTTAAGAATGGTCAAGCTGGAAATGGTTTACTTGAAGGCAATATAATAAGTTTAGAATGAAATATAATCCCTTATGTTTGTCCGTCTTATAGAATTGGGTTAAAATTTAACAAAGAATGGAAATGTTAGCAACTGAAAACTGACCACCACAATAAAATAAAGACTGTACGTCTGGACAGAAAAAAATATTGTACTAAATCAAAATGTTTCATTAATATGACCTCTGAATAACCATCATTGAAACTCCTAAATATAACATATATGTGTGAGTGTGAGTGTGTGGAAAAGGTCACCAGGTTAGAAAATTGTCATGGGGAGAACTGAGCTGAACAATAGGGTTAAATTTAAAGCCCTAATACATTTTCCAAGTGACATAGTACTGTATCTGCATTGTGTTTAGGCTCTGTCAACACTGAATGAATTTAAGATGTTATGAAAATAAAGAAACCATCTTTTACAAAACAATGAAACCTTTCTATGCTTTACTAAATATGCCTACATATAAGCAATGGAAGCGATGTCCCAGTTACAAATGGAAATTCTTTTTCCTACAGGATGTTAATTTAAGGATCAATATTCTTTACACAAATCAGTTAATATTTGCTGAGGGGGTAAGTCTTTGAATCCGATGAAATGCAAAAATCAGTAAAATAAACTGAAAGAAACACGCTAAAATGTTCCTACATAGAAAAAATATTCTTTGAAAATGAGAAAATACATTTCTAAATTTAGTGATCAAATCTAAAGTCAATCCAAAAAAGTAACAAAAATTCTAAAGCTAAGGAAAATATGAAGAAGCTAAATGAGCTAAAAAAATTCGATTATTAATTACAGAAAAAAGTAACTCAATCAAAAAATCTTATACATGGCAAAAACAGAAAAAATATAAATATCACACAAAGAAAAGGAAAACAGAAATTTAAACAAAAAACAGCCATGAAGCAATACTATATGTAGCTAAGCATGAAGACTGGGATCAACAAAGTTACACAAATTAAGAGATGACAAACTATGGCTACAAAGCTTCAGGGTTCATATAATTAAGCAATGGTCAAAATTAAGTACTATTTTTCACACTCATTTTTGCTATAATGCTAATTTACTGAAAACAAAGAACATAAGCATCATCAGCTCTAAGGAACTACAATATTACATTCAGTAAAGTTCTAATTATCTAAATGATTTTTAAAAAGATTTAGAAAAAGAATTAGAAGAATAGTGAGGGAAACAGTGTTACTCACCCAACAAAATAAATTTTCAAAAATTTTGATTCCAGAGCATATGGCACAATTTTCTAAATGTACTGAGAAGTGCATTTTCCATTAACAAACCCACACAGTAACAGCAATTTATTACTTTCTTAAATGATGAAGCAAATGATAAATTTTCTTATCCTTTAAAACTATTCAATCTAGTCATCCAAAAAAGGCTGCTAATTCTTTCTAACTTTCAGCATACTTTGAATGTAATTCTTTTTCTGTTTCTTGATGCCTTCAAGTTCATCCAATAACCTTTTTATACTGTTTCCCATTCTTTTTCCAATTTGCTCACCTAAACAAGCTTTGCATTTTGGCCTGGCACCAGCAACTGAGAGATGCCTCTGCTGACATCAAGGATCCCACCATTAGATGTGATGTGATCCGATCCCTGACAACCTTTTGTGCTATATTTGAAATCTCTAAGATTTTCCATTCATATGGCAGCCATGCTCATCACTAGCCTGGCCATGAGAAGTAGTAACATCATTTTCAGCAACACCCTACACTTCTACCTATGGTGTTTCTGCCATGTCCTCATAGAGACATGAAAACATATTTTCTTTCACCTACTTATAATCAACAAACTCTGAATGACTGGCAGCATCAACTTCCTTTCGAAATACTCTTAACTTGTTTAAAATGACATCACAGTCAACCTCTTTTACTCTTTTAGGAGCTTGGAGACATTTTGATGCATCAATGAGCTTATATCATATACATCCTGCTTTATGATTAGCTATCAAGACATAGCATAATGCACACAACCTTGTCATGCACTGGGAACTTTTGCAACAGCTTGGAAGCTAACATGTGAATCACGGTGTCATCCTGTAAACAACTTTATAATGCATTAAAGAACTTTGCTACAGATTGGAAGCAGGATTCACTACTATTCGTTCTCTTTTTACCTACCTACCTTTCCCACCATAAAAAGATAGCATCAAGAACTAATGAACTTTCACCTCATTTGCACACGTCCAAACTCAAATTGTCATTTATAATGTACCAAACCAGAGTCTACTTTTCAAAACCCAACCCCAGACATTACTCCATCCATGGTTTAGCCCAATGACAGGATGATGCACCTAGTGCATCCTAATTACTGCAATTCTCTCATTCTCCTGAATATTCAGACAGCAATACCTGAAAGCCTATATTCCTTCTCCTTATAGGTCTTCCCCTCACTTACATAAACTCAAAAAGCCTTTCTTTCGGAAACATTTTTTAGATCAATGATCTTTGTGGTAGTTGCGAACCACACTTGACACCATAATCATGCAATTTTACCTTAAGTAATTTCATGAGTGAATTTGCATGACTTATTGCCAGGCTACACTACCTTCCTCACTAAACCTACACAGTGCATTGCTTTGGCCAGTAATGGTAACACTGGTCATTCTGTTTGATACAAATTGAGAAATGGTTACCTAACTTAGCAACAATCAGGGAAATTGTGATCTCTGGGGACTAAGAATCTTTGCAACATTGTAAAGCTTGGCCCCTGGGTATGTGACATTTTGTTCTGTTCAGTTCACCATATTTGTGTTCCTATTCCCCCAAATCATTAATATAAATAACAACTATGGTCCAAGTCTAATTCATCTTTTTGAAAAAATAAAAATAAAACTACCTATCACAGTCTTCACATCTCTCCTTCTGGTACTCAAGTTCCTCAAAAGCCAATAAAAATAAAAGAAAATATTATCAACCTCATGCCATGCTTGATGCTCTGAATGTATAACTAAGAACATGTAGACCACAACTACCTAAACTTATAACTTTGTAACCACAATCTTTCTTAACTTCATCCACTAATGTTATTATATTTTCAGTAGACATTCATTCCCACCACAGATATAATATTGAAATGGCTTTAATGAATCACTATATTATCAGTTGAAGAATGTCCTAAGGGCATAGAACTTAGTAATAACTTACTACTTGTAAGAGAAAATGAACATGCATTTTCTTAAGTCTTTGTTATTGTTTGAGCTTATCAAGCAAAATATCATGAATATCTTACTCCTTTAAGAAACTGAATCAATATAATTGAAAAATGGAGGTATGTTATACCTTACAATAAATGCATTTCTTTTTTCTCATGACAGGCAATGCTTAGCTATAGTTAACTGGGGAAGGCAACACCCGACCAGGGCAGTACTATCATCGGGAGGGGAGGGCCAGTGATGGTGATGCGGTGATCTAGCACTGCAGAAAATGTCACGTTCCTCCCTAGCCCGTATTGCTGTCTTTTCTTCTTGCCTTATCTACCTGTCGGGTGTTAGGGTTCCAACCCTTCAACAAAACACTGTAACAGGGACATAACACCCAATAACACATAACATACACGATGCTTTCATCTAAATACTAAAACTTCCCCTTTAATTTGCATATATAGAAAGTTCACTCAAACAATGTTTCTCTGGTGCCATCAGTTGAAAGGGGGCTGGTTGGTTCCGAAGGGCCCCCATGACCCTCATCGAGCAACTGGGACCCATCCCAACCTCAACCAACACGGCTCCTAAACCTGGCTCTTTTCCTATCCATATCTGCAACATCCACAGTCTCGAATTCAACCTTCCCCTCTATAAAAGAACCAAGTCTACCGCTCCTCCCCTGATCCATTCTTCTCCCTGAAACCCAAATGTCCATGGTTGCCTCTCCCCTGCACTATTAAATCTTGTACTAAAAATACCTACCATTGTTTCCGCTGCAATGGTAGTATTTGTACTTAGTGTAAAACAAAAATACCCATTTTTCGTCTCACACGGATTTCGGGTCTCCAACTTTTTGAAGGCACTTTGCGTAAAATTTCTTTGTCTATAACTTCGCTTTTGTTTCATGTATCCCTTTTCCCACACTAGTTCCTCCAACTGTGCACAAATTTTCCAATACTTGACCCACTGCCAAGATGCGTTACTTCCTTTCCATTTACTCTCTGGTATCCTCAATGATCCCTGTGGAGTCAGCCATTTTCTTTACTTTCCTTATTGGTCTGAAAACAGATACTTAGAAAACACCTGATAAAACTTGCCCTTCTCGGAGCTTTATTCTCCTACACGCTGCTCTGAATGATTTCCCATCTAGTCCTCCCCCCAACTGAAACTGTCTTTTCCAATACTTCCTTTATGTGAAGTCTTCCATGTACTCTCCTATTTGAACAAAGCTTATGATCCCGATGGAGTGCTTCTTCGTGTCAGTAACTTTCAAAGAACGATGCACGTCAGCAGAATCGAGCGTAGACAAATGCAATGCATGTCCCTAGACGTATTAACATTTCCAGCCATCGGCTGAATTTCCCGCCTCTGGGGAATGCCAAATAAGTCAGGTGATGTTGCTGGCCACGGCTGAAGAATTATCACGCACCTCAGTCACCCGTTGATCGTCAAAAAGGGTGCCAGATTTGCACGCTCACTTTTGCAGTCAATTTTAGATTAAAAGAAACAATTTCCCTTGTATAAGTGTGTATATTTTTCATAAGAATAAACCTTTCTCTTCACTTATAACTGTAAATAAATATCTACTGAAAATGTGCATGAAATATAAAAAATGATACCCTGACAGCTTCACATTTAGACATGATACCAAGGCACGAGTTTCATTTTAGATATATGGCAGTCTAATTTGGATCTGTTACGTTTCTTCAGCCAGGATTTTCATGTTTTACAATATCAAAAAAGAGGCAGAAAAAAACTAACGTAACGTAACCCAACTTTCTTTTCCCTTCTCCTACTGTGTTACATCACTTACATCCTCAGTACCTAAACTGTGTGAAAAACTGATCGACAACAGAATCAAGCAAAATATCCCACTTTCGCCCAACACAGCACGGAACTCCACTACAGTACTGCACAGAGACCTTGTGCAACATAACAAATGTCGGCTAGCCTTGCTGCAAGGCTCCACATTATATATGGGATGAGAGTCGTTTAGAACAACTCATTCGACAAAATGTCTGAATACAGAAAAAGTCGGCTAGCCTGCGAACCTTAGCATTCACGAATGGGATGACTCATTATGAGCAATTCGGCTGACAAAAGATGGAGCGATATGATAACTGCTTCTTTCCTTAAGCCTCTAAGCTTTGGAACTCTCTACCCATACAAATCTTTTCTAAAAACTATGATCCGGCCATTTTCAAAATACAGATTTCTTTCTTCCTCTAAACTTCTCAAATAATTTTCCCCCTCTGTTCTTTCTCCCTCTCATTAACCCTCTTTATATTTCAATTAAGGCCCGGTCTTGATGTGGGCCTTTGTCCGTGACTGGAGCTTTCAAAAAAAAAAAAAAAAAAAAAAAAAAAAAAAAAAAAACAATGCCTAAAAGCCTCCACATAATAAATATGGGAGGAAACTCGTTCTGAGAATAAAGAGAGCCAACGAGAACGTGATACAGTCGCAACAAGTAGATCAGTGAGGGCTTCAGTTATAAATCAGCACCATTCCCTTCATCTACTAAAGACGAATCCCATGACACTTTATAACCTTAATTTTGTAGGTGAGTGAAAACTGTTCCCTTATTTTCTGTTTTTTAGTTTGGGGCATGAATCCTTAAAACTAAGTTGGGGCAGGAGTCCTTAAAACTAATTTGCAAGGGTCCTTAAAAATAAGGTGAGCAAGGATCCTTAGAAATATGTTGAGGCAAGGATTCTTAAAACTAAGTTGGGACAAGGATTCTAAAACTAATTTGGGGCGAGGATTCTTAAAACTAAGTTGGGGTAAGGACCCTTAAAACTAAGTTGGGACAAGGATCCTTAAAACTAAGTTGGGGCAAGGATCCTTGAAACTATGTTGGGACTAGGATCCTTAAGACTAGGTTGGGTTAAGGATCCTTAAAACTAAGTTGGGATAAGGATCCTTAAAACTAAGTTGGGAAAGGGATCCTTAAAACTAAGTTGGGACAAGGATCCTTAAAACTAAGTTGGGACAAGGATCCTTAAAACTAAGTTGAAACTAAGTTGGGACAAGGATCCTTAAAACTAAGTTGGGACAAGGATCCTTAAAACTAAGTTGGGATAAGGATCCTTTAAACTAAGTTGGAGTATGAATCCTTAAAACTACCTCAATTCACTTCTGTTTTTCAATATCAGTCACACGATACATCATATCTTACCATTAATCAGCTTTTAAAAACTGGCCTTTTCTCTTGACCTCTTATTTCAAAATACTGTAGCGGTCGAAACCACGAAAATAGATAAAATCATAATTTCCCTAAATTTTCAAAAGAATGATGACATATTGTGCGTTCCGGGGAGAGAACGAGTTTTTACACTCGTACTGCCCCATCTCTTGACCTTCGTATATAGATGTATCACAATTTCATTCCATCCCGGCCTAAGCCAATGGGTCTGTGGATAAAATCTCTTGAGCATGGTGCTCTACATTTCCGTTAGGGTGTGTTATTGACAGCGTGAGAGAAAGTATCACACAATCACCTGAGGGAGATCTGTCAATCGCATTATAACAAAGCGTAAAATACACTAAATTACGTTTCACTTTACGAAGATATTCATCTCTTGCGCCATAGTTTTTTATTTTTTTTCAGGTTCTAAGCCTCGAAAAATCACACCAAGTATATAAATTTCAGGACAATTTCTAGATTTTTCAGGCCTGACCTTAAAATCATGCTAGATACATTTGGACTAATAGGAACTCGCACGAACCCTGAAAGCTAAATATTTAAAAGACACTTAGTCAGTGGGGTTCAAAGCTACTACTAGCTTTTGAGACATGACAAACCAGAGGGTTCAGAACCTCTATAAACAAATATTACGACAAACCAAAGAGCTACGAGCGTACGTAAACTAAGACAACAAAGGCTTACGAAGCTACGTAAGCTGAGACGTGACAAACTAAAGGTCGATGAAGCTAAATAAAGTGAGACGTGACAAACCAAAGGACGACGAAGCTACATAAGCTAATGTATGACAGATGAAAGGCTATGAAACTAGAAGCTAGGGAATGACAAATCAACGGTTACAGAGTTTAATAGACTGAATTATGACAAATCATGGGTTACAAAGCTTAAAGCTAAGTACTCATAAACTAAAGGATACTCAGATACATGAATTAAATCAAAGGTTACATAATTAAAAGCTAAGAAACGACAAAAGGAGGGTTTCGAAGCTACATAAGCTATGACACGACAAATCCGAGGTTCTAAAGCTACGCAAGCTATGACATTACAAACAAAGGATTCTAAAAGCTACACGAGCTATGACACTGACAAACCCAGAGTTCTAAAAGCTACAAATGCCATGACACTGATAAACCCAGGATTCTAAAAACTACACAGCCATGACAACGACAAACCCAGGACTCTAAAAGCTTCACAAGCTACGACACTGACTAACCCCAGGGTTCTAAAAGCTTCACAAGCAATGACGGACAAATCCAGGGTTCTAAACCTACACAAGCTATGACACAGGGTTCTAAAAGCTACACAAGCTTTGACACTGACAAACCCAGGACTCTAAAGCTACAACAAAGCTATGACACAGACAAACCCAGGATTCTAAATCTACACAAGCTATGACACAGACAAACCCAAGATTCTTAACCTACACAAGCTGTGACACAGAAAACCTAGGGTTCTAAAAGCTACACAAGCTATGACACAGACAAACCTAGGGTTCTAAAAGCTACACAGCTTTTGACACTGACAAACCCAGGACTCTAAAGCTACAACAAAGCTATGACACAGGCAAACCCAGGATTCAAAACCTACACAAGCTATGACACAGACAAACCTAGGGTTCTAAAAGCTACACAAGCTATGACAACGACAAACCCAAGGTTCTAAAGGCTACAACAAAGCTATGACACTGACAAACCCAGGGTTCCAAAGGCTACGACAAAGCAATGACACAGACAGGGTTATGGATGTACACACGCACGCACGCACACACGTTATACGTCGAGAGGCTGCACGTCCGTGAGTCCGTCCGTACGTCAACGGACAACGTCGGTACTACGCGATGGCTCTTCTCGCCACTTGAGTAACACTCAAGAAAAAAAAAAAAAAACACAACCCCGCCACTGAATTAAGAGATCCCGGGACACAACCGTTCCACAACAGATCAGCATTTGCACACATGGGAATCTCGCCACTTCTAGCCCTTATGACCTCGTATAAAGGGATTAGATCACGCTGGCCCGTCGCTAGGGGGGTTTGGGGCCACTCAACCTCCTGGCTGTAAGCAGGCACGCGTCCCCTCAAGTGTGTATATCTTGACGGAACAACTTTTGCACCACCGCGCTACGGGAGGATTCTCGCCGCCTCCCTAAACCCCAACCAACTTCCTTCCCACGGGCTGGCAGGGACAGACTATATACCCACCACCTCCCAGCAGCTGGCCGCTTGTGGGCCAAGGACTCCTCCGTCAACGGGGAGGGAGGGAAGGTGAGGTGAGGTTGGGGAGAGAAAGAGAGAGTCGGTGGCCAACAATTCAGAATCCGGAGCGCAACGCGCGCCCGGGCGCTGTGGCCGTGGTTCACAACGCTGGCAAGAGGACGCGAGACTAACGAGACCTTTCGTTAGAAGGGATCACCCACCCGACAAAATGTTACCATGGTTAGAGAGATCAGAAGAACTGTATCTAATGAACTAACGAAAACGGCAAAAATATGTATATATATATTCCCCCCATGAGGAATTAATTAAAAAAAAAAAACTAGTATCTCATCCTGTTAAATAAATCATACATATTTATATTTAGAACTTATAAAAGAAAAAAGAAAACGAAACTAAAGAGGAGAGCGTCCAAAACAGCCTTAAAAAAGTAATCGGTCCAGTGAAACAGTTATTTTTTTTTCTTTTGTATTGTGATGTGAAAGATACAAAGTTGACAGTTTTTTTTAAATACAAGGCATATATGCTTTGGCTATGGCTAAAGTCTAAACGTAAGTAAAAACAAATCATAAAATGCTAAACCAAGGGAA
>JAYMFT010000042.1:599287-610014 GCA_038088735.1 Panulirus argus | reverse complement strand
ACATATCAACATATACATATATACATACATACACATACACATGCATATACACATGTACATATTCACACTTGCTTGCCTTCATCCATTCCTGATGCCAACAAGCCCCATAGGAAATAGCATTGCCACCCCCTACGTCAGCAAGGTAGCTCCAGGAAACAGACTAAAAAGGCCACATTCTCTCATATTCAGTCTCTAGCTGTCATGTGTAATGCACCAAAACCACAGCTCCCTATCCACATCCAGGCCCCACACACTTTTCCATGGTTTACCCCAGATGCTTCATATGCCCTGATTCAGTTCATTGACAGCATGTCAACCCCAGTATACCACATCATTCCATTTCACTCTATTCCATGCACAACTTTCACTCTCCTGCATGTTCAGGCCCCATCTGCTCAAAATCCCTTTCACTCCATCCTTCTACCTACAGTTTGGTCTCCTGCTTCTTCCTGTTCCCTCCACCTTTGACATATATATCCTCTTTGTCAACCTTTACTCACTCATTCATTCCATATGTTCATACCATTTCAACACACCCTCTTCTGCTCTCTCAACCAGGTTATCTCTACCAACTTTTCCTCATACACCATATATACATAGCATCTTCACTGGATATCTTTATCAACTTTTCCTCCCACACCATATATATATAGCAACATTCCTAGGTTTATCAACTCTATCATATCTCCAGATCCCGTGTTTCTTTAGATACTTTTCACACACATCTTCAACACAAACACCTGATCCACACATCCTCTGCATTTCCTTTACCCACACTGTTCTTAGCCAGTATGATGCTATGTGCGTCACCCCCTCTCAATCACCACTCTTCCATACAACTTACCAGGTACACTCAACAAACTTTCACCTCTCTAATTCGAACACTCACCTGCGTTTCACTTGCACTTAAACAACTGCAGTATACAGGCATTCCAACCATCCTCAAGTATCTCACTAAGATCTCACTATGCACAATGAAAATCCTAAATAACTCATTAACAACTCAGTCCCTTCCTTTCTTAAGGAATTCAACTGCAATATCATCTACTCCTGCCATGCCACATTCAATCTTACACAAGGCTTTCAATGCCTCCTTTCTTTTCTCAACACCAATTGCCACGACTCTCACTTCATATACTTCCCCGAAACAAACACCCTACATCTTCAACACTATCATCAAAAACATTCAGCATCCTCTCTGACACTCACTCCATCTCCTCTTCATCTGATCTCTGTCTGTTACCAATTCCCTATTTTCCCCCTTTCCCAATGTTCTCATTTGTTCTCTTGTTTTTCTTACATTACAAACCTTTCTGGACAATTTCTAACTCTCCCTGAAGTTAATTACTACTTGCTCAACCCAACTCTTACTAGCCCTCTTTTTCAGCTCCTGCACCTTCTTGGCCTCCACTTGCAGTCTCTTGTACATCTCGCACTTCCTCACACTCCTTTCCTGTATCAATGCCTATACACCTCTCTTTTCAGTTTCACTAGAAACCTAACTTCCTCATCCCACCACTCACTATCCTTTATCATCTGCCCACTTCCCACCTTCCTGATACCATGCACTCCTCTCTCATATGTTGGCACTTCTTTCCTAAACACCTTCCATTCCTCACCCACTTTCCCAGCTTCACATCATTTTCTCTTTTCTAAAATCTTACATAAATCATCAAGAAGGATTCTTCTGCTTGTTGAAAGTGGTTGGAAAGCTAGTGGTGACATCATCAAAGGAGGTGGAGCCAGAAGACAACACCAGCCAATGAGGGGATCATATATATGTCCGGCAAGATATAAGCGTATTCTACATTTAACCAGTCAATTCTTCTCTCATGTTGTCAGTCTGTGCAAACAAGGCTTTACACCAAAACTCCAGTGCCCTTCTGTGTTTTTCTACCAACCTAATCCACTCATTTGTCAATATGGATTCACACTCTCCTCTCTTCGTCAACCTTTTCATGGCCAAAAGCATATGCACATATAATATAATCATCCATCTCTTGTAATCCACTTCATTTTTGCCTACATCAGTCTGGATCTCACTTTCTTACACTCTTTCAAACATTTACATAATTCCTCCTTGCCCTTACATTAACCTCTAACTTTATTCCTAAGACACACCCAAGCCATTCTTCCCCTTTATCCTTGAGCTATGTTTCAATCTGTGCAAGAACATGCAGGTTCTTTTCCTTAATCATAACAGCTATCTCTCACTTGTTATCTTGTTTACATCCAAGCACATTGAAACATTCCAGCCTGAGCCCTCAAGGAAGATGAGCACTCTTCACTTCCTATGTTTCATCTTTTAGAAACTGAAATATGAGAAGGGGAGGGTTTTTAGCCTTGCCACTCTTAGTTGCCTTTTCTGACATGCAGGGAATACATGGGAAATATTCCTTCTTCACTGATTCCCTGGCAGCATGTCATCCCATGTTATCACATCACACTAGTTCATTCTATCACTGCTTGCATCACACTCTTCTTCATGTTCCAGTTCCAGTAATTCAAAAGCATCTTTCACTCTACCATTCCCTCTCATCAATCTCCTCCTCCTTACTCCCTCAAACTCAGGTGCATATATCCTCTTTGTCAAACTCTACTTACCCATCCTCTCCTTTCATCTATACCATTTCACCAAACCCCATTCAGCTTTCTTAAACATACCCTATTTACTAACTTACATCTTTGTCACACTGTCATTCCTTACCCTATCAGCCCTCCTCACACTGTATATGTTCCATAAGCATTTCATTTCAAACATATCCATCCTCTCCATCATTTTTGCCTTCAGGGATTAAGGCTTGCATCCATACAATGCCATCAAGACTACTAAATCATCAAAAACACCCACCCTTGCCCTCAGAGAAAGTGACCTCTCATTCTACAAACTTCTTAATGCACCAAGGATGTTTGCTTCTCTTACCTATCCTAAGGTTCACTTCAGCTACCCAATTTCCACCTACTGCTATGTTCATTCCCAGGTATCTAAAACACCCTACTTCCTTAGGTTTTTTCAATATACCTCACTTTCAAACCAAACCATCTCTCTCACCACTGCTAAAGCTTAACACCTCACTTTTAATCATATAAACTCTCAACTTCCTCCTTTCATACACTCCAAAACTTTGAAAACAGCTTCAGCACTTCAAGTGGGTCTGCTACCAGAGCCCTTATCATCTGCATGCAGCAATGGACTTGCCTTCCATGCACCCCTCATCCCAACATATTGCAAACCTGCCACTCTCTCCAAAGCCCTTAAATTTGCCTCCATCATCATCTCATCCACAATCAGCTAAAACAGCCATGGTGACATCACTCATCATTTACCGAGACCCACCCTCAATTAAAACTACTCCATACTTGTTTGTAGTTTCCATTTAAGCATGGAAAAAAAAAATGCCCTCATTTGCTCACATCCACTTTCCACTTGTTATGTATAATGCAATGAAACCAAAGACCATCATTCACAACCAAGCCCAACATACTAATTCTGTGGTTTCATCTGACCACTTCATTTCCCCAGATTCAGCCCAGTGACAGCTTATCAACTTCCAGCATACTATGTCACTCATATCTGTTGAATTCTTACCTCTCTCCCTCCTGAATAATCAGGCCCTGATACCTAAAATCCTCCATCCATGTATTTTTCCATCTCCTTACAGGTCTACTTCCCTCTGCTAACTCCATTTCTACTTCCTCTAAACCAATTTCTCTTTACTCATCCCCTCCAATTGTCCACACCTTTCCAGCATACCTAGGTCAATTCTCTCAATCATCATCTGCTAACTAATGCACTTCTCATGTACAATGTCATTCTGTAGATATTAAACCTTACTCACACCACATACTGTCCTCATGTACCTAATATCCAACAACTCCACTCTCCTCCCTTCTGGGCCTAATACTTACACCCACACAACTCTATCCAGACTACTGTATCTTCAAACAACTTTGATCTCTCCTTCCAAACACTTCTCAATGCTCCAGTAAACTAGGCCCCTCTCTTATCCAAAGACTCACTTCAAAGTTCATGGTTCTACCCATTGCCAAGTCCACTCCCAGGTATATGAAGCACTTCACTCCTCCAAGCTCCTCCCATTTAAATATTCTTAAATTGTCTCATATCCCAGCTGCATTGCATTACCTAACTTTTCCTCTAATTTACATTTTTTAAAATAGCAATAATGATAAATTTAACTTACCCAGCCAGTGCCAACACAGAATAAACAGCTACACTATAAAGAGGCTGCCCTGTTGGGGTTTCAAAATCACACATCCAAAAGTTATGCCTTTTCTATTTTCATTCTTATTTTTTCATCATATTCTGACAAAGAAAAAGTAAGCCAACAATATTCCATCCTGATGAATCATTAAAAAGTTTCTTACCTTTACTTTAATTCCTCGTTAAAAATTTCAATATTCAACATTTTAGAATAATTTCTTCAGCCAAGTCTCACAAAACATTAATCCATTAGCTGGTCATTCCCAGGTATTCTTGCTTAAGTGATAAGCTTTCACTATCAAGGTTATTTATCAGAATTAAAAAAAAAAAAAAAGTCATAAATCACTTGATCTCTTCAGAATACTACTAATATTCAAAAGAAGATGCCTCATAGGGTTAAAATTTTTTGGACACTTTGACTTACCATTATATGCTGTCTGCCTGATGTGTGTCTGAAACCCTACTTGACATTTACAACAACATGGAGGAAATAAGAAAATAAGCAGTGATATCCATAAGCACTTCCTCATGTGTGTGTGTTGTGTGAGGATCACCAGAGTGCAATCTTTGTCCAGGGGACAACATGGGACAAGGAAATAATGAATTAGAAGGATGACTTGTTTATTTTTTATAATACAACATTTGTATCTGCTAATAAAGACACAAACACAGGTTAAGTTGACAGTGATGCACCAGGAGGAGTACATACCACTTTTCTTAGTTCATATGTACAGCGGTGGTCTGGCCACGGGCTCACAATAACGCTTGGCAATGTTCAACTGATAGCTTATTGCTCACTTGAAATGAAGCAAACGCACCTAAATACAGAAGATATACTAGACCTAATAGACGTGACAGCAGCAAAAATCTGCCTTACATCTATGGAGAATCATCATTACAATCCTTATATTATTTCACAGCATCACTTAAGGTTACAAAATTTAAATTTACTTTTGTGGGATAAAAAATATTGTGAAAGTACAAATTTTTTTTTTTAAATAAAGAACTTAAGCCTATTTTTAGATGGAGCTTTACAGTTATACAGTACTGGAATTATGACGCACCATATTTTTCAATACTGATGATGAAGCAGGTACCACACTCTGCTAACATCCTCACCCTTAGTTTTGCACTCGTACAAACACTCACTCTTTAAGAGGTTACTGCACTAAGGTGGAAGGATGGTTTAGCTGATGTTAGAAGCCTTTTATCAGATCCTCCCGCTCTCAGGTACTGGTAAGCTATACCCCTTCCACCGCAGAACAAGGTATCAGCATGTTTGCCACTGCAATGCAATAATTTTACACTGAGAACTGACATATTCAGTGGAAGGGTTGAGTGCCTTCTGCAGTGGGTTTGTGATGATACCTTGTGGCCTATGGATCCAGACCACATGAAGCCAGTGAGTGCAAACAATGTGTTGGAGGCCAGCAAGCCGGCAGCATCATGTGCTCACTTGGTCCAAGGCAGTGACAGCAGAACAATAACAACTTTTGGCCCCCAGAGAACTCATGAATATAACAACAAACTGAACTGATGAAGAGAGGTAACAACCCAACTACTACCCCTGAATTTTCCCTTCAACCAACCCCAACCCTTTGCTTTCGTTTCCCTTTTCTGGCACTCAGGTGCAAGTGAAACAGTGAGCAATAAGCCACCATTCACATTGTCTGCCAAGTGTAGGTGTGATCCAGCCTGACCTCGCTCATGCCAACCAACAGCTCCACAACGCATCCCAGTGCACAAACTCGCTGACCCCTGAACACATCCCTGCACTCTGGCCTGATCCTTACAGTACAATCTTTGTGCCTTGTTCTTGTGTCCACAGTGGTGGGGAAAGACAAGTCATTAACAAAATAATATTAAACCTCTAGAATAAAGAAAAAAGATGAGACAAAAGGTCAGATGTAGAGAAAGGAATGAAGGAAAGGAAGTGCAGATAAAGAACGTTTGAGAAAAGTCGTATAAAAAAATGTGAAAGGCAGCACTGTCATGTTTAGGGCTTGGTTGGAACCAGAATGCCCAAACCTTAACTTATAATATAAATAAGTTCATGTGCCACTTTCATCTGGCACATTAGGAATGAATTGACTATGTACAAATGAATAAAAAATGGGAAAAATATATCAGCTGAATGACATAACAATATTGGTCACGATGATACAAAAATGGTTTATCCCGCCAGGAGAGAAATGCACATCTAACCTGCTTCTGAGTCTGAGGAATCTGAGGATGATGATGAGGATGATGATGATGATGAATCACTGTCTGAAGAGGAGGAACTGGATTCTGTTAAGCGTGATGTGCCTCCTCCAACCACATCCACACTTTTATTTTCCTCTGAAAGAAAAAAACAAAAAAAATGAAATAAATCATGAGCACACTGCCATACATACAAATAAATAATGATTTCATGGAATTACAATTCTTCATCTATAGAAGATTTAAAAGACTGAACAGCCCTGAGAATTCCATGATAAATATTTATGGTAAAATCTAGAGGCATCATAATTCCCCAATAATATCAATACTATTAGATTATACAATAAAAATATACAGGAATAAACAAAATCTTTTGCAAATACAGTATTAAACAAGTGAAGGTAAGCTAAAAGAGCCTACATTAGGAAACCTGTGCTATGATGAAAAGGATTTAATATGGGAGAGAGATCATAGATTGGAATGGATTTCTTGTAATGTTATGAAACCCTTAAACTAGGCTCACTGTCTTCTAACACTGGTTTACACTTGTCATGTAAATATAAGATGTTAATGGAATCTGCTTGTTGTTATGGTTATGCTGTAAATGAAACTTCACCTACAGTGAGGTTGCATCATCACAGTACAATCTCATCAAAGAACTTTTCACTCCAAAGAAGTCCATCCTTTCTCTGCTAGTGATTGTGGTGCAGCTTTGAAGCTGCAAGATCCCATAGGAATCCTGAGGTTGTACTGTATTATCAATATTATTATAATTATAATAATAATAATTACAATAATAAGTAGTAGTAATAATAATAATAATAATAATAATAATAATAATAATAATAATAAAATAATAATAATAAGAAAAAAAAAAATAAATAGCATCAAAGTGTTTATCTATACCTCTGACCCCTGTTCCAAATGGAACTCCCTCAAAGGGATGGCCACAGCAATATGAGTCCCAATAACTAGTGAACTCCAGTGCCACTTCTTAGCCTTTATTGCCTCACCCTTAATTGGCCACTGGCAGAGGGCAAGTCTAGTGCAATGTTTGCAGAGGCTCCTACCTAATCTTTCTAATGATCATTTCTATCTATTGCTCCTACCTAAATGTTCATACCTACTACTTCTATCTACTGCTCCTACCATTGTGCAAAAAGGCTGGGCTACCACAGAGTGCTCACCACAAGAAAATCTAGAGTTATGATAAATGAGCTGCTTGAGTTAAGTGTTGTCAGTGTTACATATGATAAGGAGAAATTGTATGTTTTGTGGACAGAATGCCTGTAATCCTCATGTCAGTGAGGCAGAAAGAGAAGACAGCTACCTGGGTCAGAAGAGTGCAACTTGACAACCACTAGAGTGCTGGCTCACCAAGCAGAAGTCACTAACCCTCCTGATACCCAGGTGGGTAGTACTGGTAATATACCTCCCTGGTCGTTGGCTGCCTACCAACTATCTACATAATAATAATAATAATAATAATAATAATAATAACAATAATAATAAAATAATAATAATAATAAATAAATAAATAATAATAATAATAATAATAATAATAATAATAATAAAAAATAATAATAATAATTTTCTTTCACATTTATTCAGTTTCTCATGTAAGCAAGGTAGCACTAGGAATACACAGAGGAGAGGCCTCATCCATCATCAAGTTGTCATAAGTAATGCATTTAAACAAGAGCCCCCATCCATAAACAGGCTCCAAAGACCTTTCCATGATTTCCCCTACTGTTCCATATTCCCTGGTTTAGTCCATGTACAGCACATTACACCATGTACACCAAATTGCTCCAATTCACTCTACAACATGCAACCCCTTCACCTTTCTGCATTTTCTGGTCTTGTGCATTTAAAATCTTACAATGCCATCCTTCCATCTCCAAACTGGTCTCCCCATTTTCCCCTGTCCTCTCAACTTCTGACAGGTATCCTGTTTGTCAACTTTGCCTCTCTCATTCTCCCCTATATCCAAATTATTTCAGCCCACCCTCTTCTGCTCTCTCAACCATATTCTTACTGCCAAACCTCTCTCTTATCCACTCATGAAGTACTCTATCAACAGTCCTCACACCACATATTGTACTCAACCATTTCATTTCCAAAACATTCACCCTCTTCCAGACATTTTCATCTATAGTCTATGCCTCACATCCATACAAAACTGTTGGGAGTTCTGTACCTTCAAATATACCCATTTCTACCCTCCTAGATAAGGACCTCTCTTTCCACACTTTCCTAAATGCTACCAAAACCTTCACACCCTGAGACTCATCTCAACTTTCATAGTTCCATTCATTGCCATATCCAACTCCCAGGTATGTAGAACACTTCACTTTTAAGTTTTCTCCATTCAAACTCACATCCCAAATAACTTGTCTCTTTGCACTTGTAAGCCTAATAATCTTGCTTTCACTCACAATTACTCTCAACTTTCTCCCTTCACACACTCTCCCAAACTCGGACACAAAATTTTAGTTTCTAAAACAAATCTTCCACCAACATTGGATCAGTGGAAGACAACAATTGAATCACATCCCAGACACCTCATCTCCAACAAACTGCATACCTGCCCCTCTCTCCAACACCAAGTACACCATGAACAATCAAACAGTCATGGTGATATTATATATCCCTGCCAAAGACACATCTTTCCTGGAACAAATCATCTTCCTCTTTACAATATACAGTTCACATGCTTTCTTTTAACTCCTCTATAATTTGATGCCATTTTGGTCTGTAAGAATTGCAAAATTAATTGTCACAATTTTCTGTATACAACCTGGCAGCACAATAGCCTGAGGCAGACTATGGGAGCTTTCACACCAAAGTACACGTCGCACATGGCATGCCACTTGAAAACGAACCTTTAGAAACAAATGAAACCTTTCACACAGGAGTGGCATGATATGCTGCATGTGCCACATGTCACTTGGAGGCCACTCTGGGCTCAGACCAGTATTGTCTTTTAGCGTGCAACATGCCACTTTGGTCCAGTGTTGTCAAATTTAATGAAGCTTTCACATCACATTGATTAATAATCAACATGATATTACTACAAATATTATTAAAGATACAAAAAAAAACAACTAACGGATATATGGCATATGTAGCGGATTTTTGCTGGCCACATTTGATAACACTGCCTTGTTTGCACATTCCATGGAGAGTAGTACACAATTTCTTTGTGTTCTCATGGACAGTTATTCAGCATGCCTATTCCAGAAAATGAGACATTTAACGCAAACTTTGTTCAAGTTGTTGAAACTTACAAGTGTTTATACAACACAACATCACCAGATTACACCTCAAAGGATGAGCATATCAAGGCATGGAACTACATGGCTCAGAAGTTTTCCTCTTTACACATATGGTAAAGCTGCTGAAACTTCTGTGGATGCAGATATAGTTGCCTTGTAACTACATATGCACTGTGAATCCCTACATTGTCTCTCAGATACGAATGTACCCACCACCTCTTCTTTGTTTACTTCTGGCGATTGCAATACCGATCAGAGCAATTATATCAGTATCATCATCCAATGACGACATCTTGTGAACTGAACAGGGAAACTTTACAAGCGCCACATGTCACATTTCACTTTGGACTGAAATCACTGTCGCAAGTCACTTGCCACTTGCCTCCTGCCACGTGTCACATTGGTGTAAAAGTTCCCTAAGACCAAAATAAAGCGGGTATACCCCACGCTACCAAAAGAAAGTGTAATATGAAATGAGTATAGTGCAGAGTTTGGATTTTTCCCAAATTATCATCAATTAATGCCCAGTCCAGTAAATCTGAATTCAGTTACATCAAGGTCCATTAAATCGAAGGATTACTGTATGTTAATCTAGTGTCGGCTCTTTTCATGTGAGGTCAGGTCAAGACGCTGGTAAAGGGAGGGTTATAGTGACAACAAACCAACCTTGTTTCTCACTAATGTCAACTGACAACCTTGTTGATTCTTCTCTTGTGTATATATCTATTTTATTTCATATTTGGTGCTCTCATTCTGTATCTGTCCTCTGAAGATGTGTTAATACACAAAAGTGATCTGGATTGTGTGTTTCCTATAATATGTGGGTTTTGCACCATTCATAACATCATATGTTTCTTGTGGTTTTGTGTATTTCTTTGTTTCCTAACGCTACCTCGCTGAGCCAAAAAACAGCAATCAAGTATAATGAAAAAAAAAAAAAATACATACATACATATATATATATATAATATATATATATATATATATATATATATATATATATATATATATATATATATATATAT
>JAYMFT010000042.1:545580-561658 GCA_038088735.1 Panulirus argus | reverse complement strand
GGAAAGGGAGCTGTGGTTTCAGTGCATTACACATGACAGCTAGAGACTGAGTGTGAGCGAATGTGGCCATTTCATCTACCTGACTAAACTATTTCAATACACCCTCTTCAGCTCTTAAAACATACCTTCTTATCACATCTTTTTCTTACCCCCCCCCCCCACACACACACACACACATACACACTATATACTGCCCTTAAGCATTTCATTTTCAACACCCTCACCTTCTTCCATACTTTCTTGTCTACTACACTCCATGCCTTACATCCATACAAACACGATCGGGTCTAATACTCCATCAATCATGCCCATCTTTGCCCTGTGGTTTCAATACATTTCACATGACAACTGTAGAATAAATGTGAATGAATGAGGCCTTTCTTTCTTTGTTCCTGGCGATACCTCACAAATGTGGGAAATGGCAAACAAGTATGAAGAATATATAGGGATTTTCAACAAACAAAAAAAAACATTAAAAAAATTACGAAATTCAACATTCTTCTTACCTCAACAGTGACAATGCTTATCTTCCTCTACTAATCAACAAATATGTAAACCATTCACAAATTCTTGTAAAAAAAACTACCCACATCAACCTAAAAATCTAGGAAAAATTATCAGCATTCAGGAAATCGTATAATCTTAATATCCATCAGTTCCTAAATCTCTCCAACAAAAATCATCAATTACCTTCATAAGAGTATAAAATATTCTCTATATATATAATAATCATACAATCAACAGTAAACACTCTTTCCAACTAAACAGTCAACTAGTATTCACTTTCACGCACTCTCAACAAAATCTATATGCATTATTTCCAGTCACAAAATGCCATTTAGTTTTCCACACCTTGGAACTACCGAACAATCTCCATTTACAAAATGCTGAATAATATCTCCATCTACACAGCACTGCCAACTTTTCTCTATTCAGTCATGAATTCAAAATAAATTCCAACACCCAGCTCTTGACTTTGATCACACTGACATCTGTAAACACTGATGAGTATTTTATTCTAAGATACAAAACAATAGATTCATACAATACACATACCTTGAGGATGGAATAATTTTCCCTTGAGGAATAATTTTCCCCCAATATTTAAGCTATTTTCTCTGAAAACCCAAAAATCAAATCCGTAAAGTTACACCATACTGTGGCATGAGTAATTCCACTATTACTGACGAGCAATCCTGGCTGTTACTTTACTAAAGAGTAATATAAACTACCAACGCATAAGAGTATCAACAATACGTGGGTGTACAGAGGTGCAGTAAATACAGCATCTGGAGATTTTGCATGGGCCTTCATTGAATTCAGGAAATGGTGTGAGATGGATACAAACAGATTGGAAGTTTGTTTATACCAATAAAACTGTGGTGCCATTATTATGCCAAGATTCTGCTTTCAGTCATCATCAGCATTTACATTCCCAATTCATCATGAGTCAAGAGCTGCTGAGAGTGGTAAGAAGATTAATGAACAGTATCTGTTCAGTTTTGATTTACAAGACCAAAGATTAGTGTTAAGCTTCATGCTACTTTGTGCAACCACCAGCCAGCAGCTGTGCAGTTTCTGGCAAAGAGAAGAACATGAGTGTTATAGCATACACTGATAAGCTAAATTCAAAGACTGTGCAACATCTACCCAGTGACTGCACAGTTGCCATCCATCAACTGTATGGTATGTAGTCAGTTGCCAAATAACTGATTACAGTCAGATCTTGCTAATCCAATGTATTTACAGTATCCCCAAAAATACAATAACAGCAATGAATCAGTGACCCTTAACCCAAAAATTAGATATAGTGGCTATATTGTACAGTTTAAGACTTATAATTTCTAGCCTAACCACATACAGAAATGCATAACCAAGATGGTTACCGGAAAACTTGAAACTGCTTAACACATCTCATTTGTTCTAACACTTGTATCCAGTTTGGGAACTGCTCAAATACAGTGCATTTATCTATGGTGAAACCTTGGGTTCCAACAGAAAGACTCCTCAAAATCTTTAACACAATCAAAATCAGATTTCAAAGTGTATTACTTGCATTAATATGTATGATGATTATAGCAAAGAAGGAACAGAACATATCTGGAAAATGGCATGAAGAACAGGTCTGTTCAAACTGGCTAATCCAATTTCTTAAGTAAAAAACATCATGCCAAACTTTATTAAAAACCTACTCCAATGTCATGGTGTTATTAGCAGAGCCCTGTATAAACTATCAAAATGTATGAAATACCAATGAAAAAAAATCCATCAAGTTCCATCATCATCATCAATTCCTCTATAGAACTAGACAGAACTAGAGATCATGAAAAGTTTTCACAGAAAACTGTACAATCATGTCCACTCTAATGTCACTATTGGTTCCTTGATAAGGATGATGGCACACAGTCAGTATGTGTGACCTGCCAGGTTTGATGCATAGCTGCACAAAAATCAACTAAAAGATCCATTCTAAAATAAGTTCAAGTGATTTTTTGAACCTCAATTTTTCTCTTATAAAACTTTTACATAACTTTTACTTCAAAGTAATAAAAATACATATATCTACTTGAAACTAATTCACTATCTTGCATTCTACAGGAGCAAGGAAAATTTTTTAAATTGGTGTGTCAAAAAATACTGCACAACCTAAGAATCATAGGATGTTCCAAAATATAGTTTCTCAAGACCTATATCAACTTCACTTTCATTTGAAATATATTTGTAAAGTAAACATTAATCAAATCAAAGGGACTAATACCACCTTTTTTTCAATCTTTCTCACTGTTTTGTATGTCTGCGGACTGTTCTGTACAACTGAAACTACTACTGTGCACCATTCAGTGACAGCACAACCTCTAGCCTTGTTTCCAATTATGACACACAGCTGCACTTGTATGGTATCTGAAACATCCACTGGGAAGAGGATTTGCTATAAAATACAGATAACTAAAAGCTTAAGCTGACAACATATACATTTCCCAATTTCTGAGGGGTGGCAAACTACCAGGCAAGAAAGGTTAGCTCAATTCACAGCTTTTGACAAGACAATGATTATGCTCACACAAATAAAGTTAAGCCCTGCTAACCTTACAAGTCACTAAACTGAACTTGTTTCATGGGATATGAGAGTAAAGTACGACCAATACTATGATGCTTCACTTGTTCTAAAACATGCTTGGTTTCTTCTCTGGACCTTATCATTATATTTCACTAACCTTAATTTGAAAATCTTTTGCAGTACCAGTAATGAAAGAAGTACGGCCACTATTCCAATAATTCTCCTCCCACTACCCCTGTAACACTTACACACTTGGATTAGCCTGTGCAGGATTTGCAAGAGCTGACTGTACTTTTAGTATTACATCCAACCTGAGATTTAATGAAGTTGGCTGAATTTTTGAGTTACATGTACAGTAACTGTAAAATGTACATGCAGAAGAAAGCAAACAGAAGTACCTAGGGTGGGAAAACTTATGTTATTCTACAAAACCTGAAACTTTGTCAAATATGTAACATTGCAAATATCCATCACAAGAGATGTGCATTCCTTTCTCTCCTACTCGTATTGTAAACGAGCTATTTTCTAACCTTTAAAAAGACAACATAGTCAAGACTGCATTAAAATAAAGAATATTTGTATTAGCATAATTCTGAATTAATTATGCTAGTTAAATTCCTCTAGTACCAAGCAAGATGTGTTAGAATATATTTTTCCCACTCCGGTGCAGTTACCAACTAGCAACTGCAGTATTTCAGTTATTTGGTAACTAACTATTTGTTCAATATTAGCAAGGTGGTCCACAGATCCTGGACAACAGATAATCTAAATTACCCACTCATAGGTGCAGTTCATATTATTTTTAATTAATGCCTAACACTTGTGCTGCTTCTAACCAATATACAAACAGTAGCTAGCTTATTACCTTTCAGTATCCATCCAGTAGCCTCATAACACTCCCAAGCTATACTCTTTGCCTGCCAAATACATTCAAGGAGAACTGGGCAAGGATTTTTCCTAATTATTCTCTACCTTCCCAGTTTCTACATTTTACTGATGTGCAATGATGCATTCCAAGTTTTATGAAAAACTTGATACTGCATCAAATGAAACTGGCCTTTAAGAGGGAAACTGGTACACTTGATACATTCCACCCTCAACCATACGAAGAGTACACTAGTACCTTGAGATAAGAAAGTCCAGTAAGCCATGATAATTATCCAGTGACATCTATCAAATTGGAACACTGATGCTATAAACATGCATCATAATACATATGCAAAAAATATGATTAACAATGTTCTGAATCATCAATACATACTGGATCTTTATACAAACAAGGTATTGTTATGTATATGAAAAAGTAAAAGTCCACAGTAAAGAACTAATTATCACTGAACATATCCACCAGCACAATATGTTAAGTGATTCTATTCAACAGTGGACTAAAGAAATACAATAAAACTAAAGTCTGACTCACTCTTCACTAAGCCTAGAGCAGGAGAGTTGAGGGTACTGCAACTCTCATATCTTCTGACACAGATTTGGACTACAAACTATCCAGTATGCCTTAAGAATGAGTATAATGACCCTCCAAAATACATAAAATGACCAAAAAATGGTAATCAGCCTTTCACTCATAATGTAAGCAAAACATTCTGTTGCCTGTCAACCATCAGATGGCAGCACTTATAAATCTCAGGTCACTCTGCTTATCAAGTACCAGAATACACTTGACCAGAACAAACAAACCAATGGGATGAATACCAAAGTGCATCTCATTAGCTTCACCCATCTTCGCTCACGAATGAAAAGGGTCAATCCAATTCCCTGTGCATACGTGTGAGTCAACTGCACTAAAGCTCTTACATACATTATAAACACCTCTATAAATAGGTGAAGGTCATTCACTTTCCCTCTCCCATAATTATGGAGATGATTAAACATATGAGCTACTGTCTGTATAAAGAGTCTGATTAGGTTATGTTTTTTCTTTTATTTTTATTTTTCTTTCTTTTTTAAGATACTGGTTTCTATACTGAAGACACAAACCAGTAAGAAAGACAAACTATGAACAATGTTACCTGATAAGGCACAAAACAATATCACCTGGAAACCAAACTGCTTCAAAGGCTGGCTTCCACAGTTACCCCATAAAAATATGTATTAGCTAAACTCAGCCTATAACAAGTTATGTTCAATTGAATTTTAAATTGTAATGCCAATTAACAGTTGCCCAACCCTTGCTCCCCAAATTTCAACTCATTTAATAGAGACAAGCATAAAACCAAACAAAATACAACTGTTCAGCCACTCATGGTGTAGGCAGGATGGAAACTCTCCACAGTCTCTTATGTAAAAGTAGAGAATTTTCTCTTAGAAAACTCAATTCTTCAAATGAAAACCATAGCTATAAACATGCATATCAACTTGGTAAACCTGTGACATTTCAAGGCAGGTGACCACAAACTAGTCCAGGGGTCGGCAACCTTCTGAACATAGTGTGCCAGTTTATAATTAATGCCATTTTTTTACTACCTTGCGTGCCAGGTGTTAACTTTTTTAGCAGTATATAGCCTATGAAAAGGATGTACAAAACACATTCTCTCTCTCTCTCTCTCTCTTTATTATTTTGTTGTTTAACTTTTTTCCTTCGCTCCTTTGAATCACATGGCATGCCATAGGCAAGCACTCTTAGTGCTAAGTCTGGCATGCATGCCAAAGGTTGCCGACCTCTGAACTAATCCATGTTTAAATATGTTTGTCTAAAAACTCAAAGAAGGAATACTTTATCAAAGACCCTTCTGGAAATGCCCAAGCAGGTGCAAATATCAAATCCTATTCTTTAGATCTTTGTTCTGCAAATGTGATCAACATACACTAACTCGTTAGACTAAAAATTCCCACATTTGGAAGAATGATGCTCATCTTTCACCTTGCAGTAAAAGAATAACAATAACACTTTGCAAGACAAAGTTAGTTGGTGATGCAAAACAAAATATCAAATTCTTACTCAAGTAAGTTCCATTAGTATACCACATGTATGAGTCAAAGAGATACTGCACACTCAATCTTCACTAAGTAAATCTTTACAGCTAAAAGATAACAAAATAAATCCCTCTGATGGTGCATTAAAAGTTTCAGATTACTGCAACACCAGTCTCTCACTTAATCTAGACATACATGTTTACATGAACTTTTTTGTTTTGCCAACAGTAAAATCAATAAAAGCTAAGAAGCCATTCCTATCATATTTTAAGTTTCCCATGATGTACATTCACTTGCTTGGCCTCATCCTTTCCCGGCACCACCCCGCCCCACAGGAACCAGCATCGCCACTCCCTGCATCAGTGAGGTAGCGCCGGGAAACAGACAAAAAAAGGCCACATCCTCTCACACCCAGTCTCTAGCTATCATGTGTAATGGACTGAAACCACAGCTCCCTATCCACATCCAGGCCCCACAGACATTTTCATTGGTTTACCCCAAATGTTTCACATGTACTGGTTCACTCAACTGACAGCATGTCAACCCCAGTATGCCACATTGTTCTAATGCACTCTATTCCATGCACGTCTTTCAACCTCCTGTATGTTCAGGCCCCAATCACTCTAAATCTTTTTCACTCCATCCTTCTACCTCCAAATTGGTCTCCCGCTTCTACTTATTCCTTCCACCTCTGACACATGTATCCTCTTTGTCAACCTTTCCACACTCTTTCTCTCCATATGTCCAAACCATTTCAACACACTGTCTTCTGCTCTCTCAACCACACTCTCTTTATTACCACATATCTCTCTTACCCTTCCATTACTTACTCGATCAAACCACCTCACACCACATATTGTCCTCAAACATTTCATTTCAAACACATCCACCCTCCTCCACACAACCCTATCTACAGCCCATGCCTCACAGCCATATAATATTATTGGAACTACTATTCCCCCAGTTTTCACTTTTCCAAAAGAAGGAACAGAGATGGGGACCAAGTGAGGATTTTCTCTCTGAGGCTCAGTCCTCTGTTCTTAACGCTACCTCGCTAATGCAGGAAATGAACATGTATGAAAAAAAATACATATATATATCTTTATATCTCGGTTCCTGCATTAGCGAGGTAATGAAATGAACAGACTAAGAGAAGGCTGTATTCGCTCAAATCCATTCTCTAGTTGTCATGTGCCATGCAACGAAACCACAGCCCCCTATCCACAACCAGGCCCCACATACCTTTCCATGGGTTCCCACAGCCACTTCATGGCCCTGCTTCAGTCCAGTGACAGCACGTCGACGCTTTTACACCACATCCTTCTAAATCACTTTATCCCATACATACCTTTCACCCTCCTGTATGTTCAGGCCCAGATCAATAAAAATCTTTTTCACTCCATCCTTCCATCTCAGAGCAATACAGTCTCCCCTTTCTCCTTGTCCCCTCCACTTCTAACACAACCTCTGTCAACCTTTCCTCACTCATTCTCTCCATATGTCCAAACCATATCAACAAACACTCTTCATCCTTCTCAACCACACTTTTCACTACCACACCTCTCTCTTACCCTTTCATTACTTACTCTTTCAAATCACCTCAAACCACATATTGTCCCTACACATTTCATTTCCATCACATCCACCCTCCACACATCCTCATCTATATTCCATGCCTCGCAACTATGTAACACTGTTGGCACTACTATACCTTCAAACACACTCATTTTTGCTCTCCCATATAAAGACCTCTGTTTACATATTCTTCAGTACTCCCAGAACCTTCATCCCTTCACCCACCCTACAATTCACTTCTGCTTCCATAGTTCCATTTGCTGGCAAATCCACTCCCAGGTATCTAAAACATTTCACTTCATCCATATTTTCTCAATTCAAATTCACACCCTATCTACCCTCTCCCTCTACCCTGGTAGATAACCTTGCTTTTATGCTCATTTACTCTCAATTTCCTCCTTTCACACACACCTCCAAACTCAGCCACCAGCTTTTGCAGTTTCTCACCCGAATCTGCCATCAATGCTGTGTCATCAGCAAACGACAAATGACTCACTTTTCAGGTGCCCTCATCCACTACATACTACATCCTTGCACCTCTCTACAAGACTCTTGCATTTACTTCCCCAACTTCCCCATCCACAAACAAATGAAACAACCACGTGACATCACACAAACCCTACAATATACCAAAAAAAAAAGCCCACAAAATTTAATGCTCAAGTGATGATCTATCTATAGATAGATCAATCACCATATGAACGCTAAGCATTTTTTTTTTTTTTAATATATACATATATATATATATATATATATATATATATATATAACCTACTAATGCAGTAACATTCATTTGGCTGCTATGTCTCTTGATCACTACAGGCGTTTATTTAAGAGATTACAACTCCAAAAGCAATTCTGAATTGTAAATTTACAAGTATATTGTAAATGTGGGAATACAGGTAAATGCCTAAAAACATATGAATATTTGTAGTGCAACTATAAATAGTGACAAGAATCACTTGGCGAATGTCATGTCACAAATCACTTAGTGTGAGAGTTCTCCAAGGTAGTGATGTGAAAATAATTTTTGTGTCTAGCAGAGTAACCATAGGATGAAGTACTGCGAGCTTATGGTGGATTCAAGCACCAGAACAAATCTTTGTAACAGCTGATGAAAAGTTAACTTTTACAGATCAGTCATTTGTGGTGATTTTGAGAAAATACACTTTCTTTTCATATACACTCCCCAAATAATTTAGTAGTCTAAATCTGTGCCTTTACAAAACAGAGCTGTAGTACCCTAAGCTCACCATCTGTGTGAGAAAAAGCCCTTTTTTTTCACCAAAGGGGCCCAAAGTCTCCCATGCCATGTAGTTAGTTTCACTTTACTAGTTAATAACCAGCATCAACAGTGAATACATCCACATGATATGTCTTTATAAAAAATTTGATTCTATCCCACCAAAATGAACTTCTGATAAATGGGATAAAAAAATATTAATTGAAAACCCATTGAAAATAATTCAAAAGCTTATACAAGTTAAGGAAACATAATAAACTAAACAGTATGCAAATAATTTTTTTCTCCATAGTATACCAATAAAAATAAACAAACTTTTAACCATTACATTTGAGTAATGTCAAGTCCTCTATTAAAATGCTGACTTAAGAAAACAATACAAGAATGGAAACCTAGTTTGAAACATTAGAATTATTATGAATATTCATAACCGAGTAAATCAGAATAACCAGAATATATGGGAAAAATATTCAATTTTTGTAATTCAAAAGAAATGCAACATACATCAAAAGTTTTAATACAAATATAAAACATACAATATAAAATGCTCATGCAATTATTGGGTCCATCTGAAGTCATGCTGAGTTTTGAAAAACGATGATAAACATGTAATATCAAATGTGTGATAGTGACGTAGAAAGGCAGGTCAATATCTAGAACATAGTGTCCAGCCATTTTGCCACCTTCTGGTAGTCATCATGTGCAAAGATGGCCTTCTAATGTCTTTACAGCCATCAACAAGTCTCTATGCTTAAGATTTTTAGTCAGCACTCTTGCTTACTTTGTTTAATGTCTACGTAACCGCAATATTCGAACATGATTATCTTCAAATTCTGTTGTAATTCCTAATTGAGAGAAGCAAGAATAAAGACATGACTACTCTAATTCACTAAACATCTAACCTCTTGATTAATCCACCAATACAGTGCTCTAAATGCATATACAAAAGTACTGCTACCATACCTAGTTAAATACCCAACAAAAAATCACATGGTTAATGTGAAGATGTGCTTTCCAAACTTCAATGCCAATGCCAGAGAATGTGCACCTACAATTGTTTCTATGCTATGGATTTGACTGTGAACACAAAATTTAATCATCATTCTTGCAGGTGTCTTATCTGTTAAAGGCAATTGGTAGAGTTTTAAAATTACTAGAATCTACATACTCTCTTGTGAAGATTATGATCAATCTTATCTCATACATATCTTGGGCAAAATCTTTAGTGATTCTCTTTCCACCCACTTTTTTTTTGTGTGTGTTTGTCTGTGTAATAATATGAGAAAAGACAGGCAGCCCCCAAAACAGCCTTTTGGAAATGTATCAAGATTATACTTCACCCTTTCAGTGCAGGGTCATTTGCTGGCCTTACCTATGGATGGGGCACAAGATTTACTCTAGAGCTATGGTTGTAATGATAAAATAAAAATGAGATTTGGAACAAAAAGATCAGAATATTCACTGCATGAATACAATATCAAGATGGACTCATGCACTATCCTTTTTAGAGTCAATATATTTGAGCAAAAATATAAATCTCAAGAGCAGTACTTTCACTAAATAAGCATGATTCTGTCACTATGCAAGTTACATCTCTTAAAAGAATAAAATATTTTTCACATTCCTCTCAACTTTTTACTTATTTTTAGTTCTAAAAAGGATCTGTTCATTAAATTAAAATTCTATAGTTATAAGGTGCAACCTGAATAATGACAGAGGTGCCAAGTGTGAGAATGATGCATGAAAAGTGCATGAGAAATGCATGACCATGTGCATTTAAAGGACCATTCTTGCAGATGGCCCAAACAAGCAAGTACGACCAACAAGCTCCGTGCATGACCAACAGGCTGGCACCAGTGTCTCTCATGTAGGGCCTAAGACTTGACTTCTCTAATTAATGTATCCCAACTTATTCAGGGTAAATATATTGCCTAAACTTAAGAATTTATTTGCACATAACTAATTACTACATGAAAGCCTCTGATACACCATCAGAAAAGTCAGGTCAAATATAGATGAGTCATTCCTCAAAAACCGAGGTAACCAGGCAACCACTCAACCTCCGCGAAAAAAATGGATGCTACCCCTAGTGTAATGTGAGAGCGAGGTGACTGCATGTTCCTCGTTTACGGCATTCTGTGTCTCTAACGGAGGCACTTTTGCATTCTGCCTTAAGTATAAATGTTTACAAATAAGAGTGTAAACTTTGTCCCAACGGACCATTCCCGTGAACTGCAGATCTCGTTACCTCACAGTAGGTGAGAGGAGAGAGGTGACTCACTACACCTCGACTAAGCCCAACTTGACTGCAAAGAGTGAGGGGCGTTATTGGCGTTATTCATCATGTTGTTGGTTGTTGGGTTGATGGGTTGAGCGTTAGGGTTGACTACAACATTGTCCGTCTTGTTTTCACCTCCCTTTGGAAGGTAGGGCCCTTTGCATTGAAAAGAAGGCAGGAAAGGAAAAGTGGTGTGAATTTTTATAAGTTCTAAAAGACATAATCAACTTGAAGAAGGGAGACAGGTACATAACGCCGAGACGATGATGATGGTGTTGAAGAGAAAGAGGTCGAGCCCACCTGTGCCACCGCAAAGAGTTGAAAAGGCGCCCAGCAACACAGGCCTGACTCAGGTCTATAGAGTAACAAGAGGTATTAGTATCATGTAATCTTTATATATATAAATATATATATATATATATATATATATATATATATATATATATATATATAATATATATATATATATATATATATATNNNATATATCAACAGAAGAAAACAAGAAGGAAACCCTCCACCCCCTACCAGCCATCATCAGTTGTACAGGTTCCTCGGTAACTGCACATGCATGATGGGGTCAGCTATTGTGAACCTTAATGCATCTCTGCAGAAGGCTCAAAACTGCTGCACATGTCAGTGATGATTTGTGAATGCCCTACACTAACAGACACCTGGGAGGGAGCTGTAGTTCATGGGTTACAATAGGTAAGAAAATCACTACTTAGTGGAAAGCTACTCACTAAAACTTATCACAGTACTTTTGGAGCATGGAATTTATAATCAAAGTGCCAATAGAACTAAATCAAAAATGTTAAATACATGAATACTAGCATTTCAGAAAGCACTGCAAGTGTAATTTCTTTGGAAGAGGTCTTACCAAAATACATCATCCCGTTAGCAAAAGTTAGCTGTCACCCATAAACTGTAGCTTTCACAAGTGCTGCTACTGCCAATCAACCACTACATCAGAGCTACAACCACCAACATCAATAATCACCAGAGGCACCAGCCCTCACCTTCATGGAGTTAATAATCCAATTAAATGCCTGTGAGTGAGCAAAGACAAAATTGGTCAATATCAAGACAACTAATGACAATATTAGGGTATGGATGATATCCGAAAAAAACTTACCACTTGAAAATACAGTTTATTCATTCTCGTCTCTACTATGATGATTTACAGCAAGATTTGGGTCATTACTTTTGTTTACTAGTTTGCTAAACAGAAAGGTTATAGTACTCCATGAAGGAGAGTGAGTCTGTGTGAGCAACAGTTAGTACACACGTTATTACACATGTTAAAACAAAAGATAGGACACACGTCAACACACACTAGGGCACCATACATCCAAATAGAGCCTGACCTTGTTTTTTGTTTCAAGAGCGCACATACAGAAGACATTGATACACGGCGATTTACATGAAGTTAACTATAAGAGAAAAACTCGGGGTTAGACTTCATGTTAATTTATGGTATCAAAATAATTACTGAAATTAAGGAAATAAAACCCACAAAACCAAAACGTAAACACCAACACCATATTGAAGCTGAAACTGGACCTCAGCCCCTCACACATATGCCCAGAATTATATGAAGTGATCTTTTAATTCTTGTGGGCATCTCCATTAACTATATAATGCATACTGTACATCTATTTAACTAGACTGCTGTAAAATTACGAGGAATTTGACTTGAACAGTATTTCATCCCCTCAGAATGGGAAGGAAGAACTGACCTAACTTACCAATCATATCACAGTAAACAGCACTTGCCAAGCTAAAAGCTCATGGTTCAAATCAAAGTGCTACCTGTACATCAATGAACTCCCTTAAGATCCTCCTAGAAAATATTATGAAAAGCATTGCCAAGGTATATAAAACAAAATTTCTTCACAATTACTCGCAGTTTTTCTGCTTTAGCAAGGTAACATCAGGAATAGATAACATACTACAGTTGACATTTAAAATGCAATTCATGTAAAAACTTATATCTGTCCTTTTACCATGAATAAAGTTGTATGGTGCAAATATAACATGAAACCTAAGGTGTGCTTCTCGGCTTGTGAGTGAGGGCCTGATTCCAGAAACACCAAACTTTGATACAACACACTGCTCATTAGTAACTCAAGTAAGCATTAGTTGCACATGTCTGCGGATGAAGGTCATGTTTTCACGGGAAAATATTGACAAAAAGCTCAACTTTAAAGTGTCCTGGGTCAAGACTGCTAATTCATTTACTCTTTAGTGTCATTTAAAGCCTTTAATAATAGATGAAATTGCCAACACTTTTAGAGATTAATGACCCAAGATACAGAAATTATTTAAAAATAAATAAATGCACAAGATTAACCCCATCACTGGCATCCTAACTCATGCTATCCCTAGCTACTAACAAAACTCCCCCTCATAACCAGCTCAACAGCCAAACCTCTAGATGTAACACCCATATTCCAAAAGCATTACTTCACAATCTTACTTTCTGTTACTTACCACACTATAATCTTAAACATTGTAAGGGTTATGAAGGTTGCCATGAGATTTCTTCAAAACCGTAGTAATCAAGTGCCATTTTTTTAAAAAGACTAAAAAAATTTATGTTTCTATTTACTGTAAATACATGTCTATAATTCCATCTGTATTTCAATTCTATCTAAAACCAAAGATTTGAAAGAATTATATATCATGATTCATAATTAACAGTAGTAAAGAGCACACTTATTTTCTCTCCATTACTCAATAAAATACTATAAAACACAATTTCTCTACTAAAACATATATTACACAAATTATATATATATATATATATATATATATATATATATATATATATATATTCCCCACAAAGTTTATTCCACCACCACTGGAATCAGTATCAATTATGAACTATGGATGACAGTGCAGGAGACTGTAACAGTAAAATAACTTGAGAAACTGTAACATTTTGAATTATGTAGTAATTTCATATTCTGCAACTTCATTGTCAAGAACCATAAAATAAAATATAACCAATCCTTATTAAACAAACTTTGATGGCTAACCATAATAATCTAAAATTTGCTGTGATGCTCTATATGAGATGAATTTTCATTAATTCTGACTGACATTTTGTAATTCCTAAGTGAAACTTAGAAAACAGGATCTTATACTAATCAGTTTCTGCTCAATCATTAGAGTTTATATTTTTGTGTATCCATGAGAGTTCTTTTAAGATGAAACAAAAATATGTTTCACAATGGGAATGAAAAGCAGTCTGACAACAGCAAAATAACTTGTAACGATATATGCACAAAAATAAAGCTATACAGCAAAAACATTTCCTATTATGGTTACAGATTGGTCAAGAGTCTTGGAAATCCCTCATCCATCCCATCCCACTCTGCCCTAATACTCATATTGTAAAAATAAACAATTATCAACGTTACTTACCAACAATGATGATGAGGACGATAATACCGATGACACCCATTATGATCATCATCTGTCATTAAAAGCAGTTATCAAAAACTGACAGAATTATGAATAAAAATCATATATATTAAAAGCCCACTTTAGATCAATAATACTTTGCGTCATATTAATGATCCATGTCATTAACTCTAAATGAAAATAAATTTCTTTTTTTGCATCTGTATTGATGACCAAAAGAAAACTGAAGTCCCAAGATAGAACATTCTGCAAACAAACAAAAATTAAAGATACACTACCAGCAATAAATGGGACATAAAAGCGAAAGACACTATCAGTAATGAATGGAGTGAAAGCACATTATGTGGCAAGCCCTACAGTGTACACAAAAAGCCTTGTACACCCCCACATATTTTCAAAGGTGACACATAGCTAAGGTATATTGTGGGAACAATTATATGATGCTCTCAGGGAGAAATCATCGTACATCTGCTCACTGAAACTAGTGTTTCTAGCAGTATGAGCACCAGCAACCCAACTCGGTGTACCTCAAGAGAACCATGTTCTTTCCTTACTCTTCCAGGCTGCCACTTCATTTTAGCAATTTCTGAGTGCTGTATTTCTTACACCTGTATTTCAAGATGGCTGGCTCTTACCTTCCTAAAGAGGAGAAAGCCTGAATTCTCAAATGGAAGTAAGAAAATATGGGTACAACTGAGATTTCTAAGTGCACTGGGTGCCGAGTCAGAACTTCCTGCAACAACTCATAAATGCCTCATCTTATTCAGAAGACTGAGACCTTATGGACCCAAAACATGGACCTAGAATGCTTCAGGAACCCTGCCAATTCCATGCCCAGACATCTGCAGGAGGTAATCGATGCCAAAGAAGAGATAAAGTAATAAAACATAAGGGGAGGCGGACAAGGCTTTCTGTGGACATAATGACAAGTTTTATCTAAGGGCAGTGAAAGGTAAAAACAAGACAGTTATGCTCTTAACTGCCCTTTTCAACAAGTTGCTATAGGAAAGGTTCCAAATCAATGCAAGTTTAAAAATGTGAAAGATATTAAAAAAAGGTAAAAAGTTACTGCCACAAAATTATCATCCAATAAGGCTAACATCTTAAACCTGATAACCTTGCATTTATTTGCATTTACCCTCACCTTTCTCCTTTCACACACAATCCCAAACTCAAACAACAGCTTCTGCAGTTTCTCACTCAAATTTACCACCAGCACCATATCAATAAACAACAACTGACTCACTGCCAAGGTCCCCCATCACCAGCAGACTGCATAAATACTCCATTCTCCAAGACCCTTACATTTACCTTACTCAGCAGCCCATTCATAGACATAAACATGCCTTACTCTCCTGATAAAAACTCCTCATTGCTTCCAAACGCTTTCTTTCCTTTCACACTGTATATTAGTTGCACTTTCTAAAGGGCATCTTTGTCAACCCTGTCATATGCCTTCTCCAAATCCATGAAATGCCACATATAAATCCTTCTGTACTGAAAGAGTGTGCTTCTGAACTTGCACCTGTGTTTGCCCGTCTTTTCCGTTTCTGTTTAAAAACCAAAAC
>JAYMFT010000042.1:523408-535759 GCA_038088735.1 Panulirus argus | reverse complement strand
GTATGAAAAAAAAAAAAAAAAATATATATATATATATATATATATATATATATGTGTGTGTGTGTGTGTGTGTGTGTATTGTTAAATTTAATGCCTCCAAAACCCAATTTCTACCCCTCTCTCTATTGAAAACTCCTCACAACTCTTGCCTCTCCTTTTACGGTTCAGTAATTCCACTCCACCTCTTGACTCAATGAATGTACTTCGTATTACTGTATCATGCACTCTCTTGGAAACACACATTACGGGACTTGCTAAGTTTGCCTTTAAGAAACTGGGTATCTTGTTTAGATGTCGAAAGTTCCTCTCTTCTATACAGTTGCTCCGTTTATACAAGGAACTGTTTCGTGCTTGTATGGAGAACTGTTCTCACATTTGGGGTGGTTTTACCTCTGTATGCTTACTTGACAAAGCTGAGTCGAAAACGGTCCGACATTATAAGCTGTCCCAGACTAACTTCCAAACTTGACCCCCTTGCCCTACGCCGCAATGTTGATTCACTTTCCCTCTTGTATAGGTATTGCTTTGATTTTTGCTCCCTAGAGCTGGCTGCTTGTGTGCCCCCATCACTAGCTAGACCGCGCAATACTCGGCAAACTGCTGCGTCACATGATTATTGTAAGGCCATCGGCAACTCGAGGATGGGCCATTTTGATAACTGATTTTTTCCCAACACGTCGAAGCTTTGGAACTCTCTACCTTCCCATGTCTTTCCCATCAACTATGACCTGGCTCATTTCAAAAGACAGGTCTTTCACTTCCTCCAAAATTCGTAAATTCCTTCCCTTGTTTTTTCTTAGTTTCATAATTCTCTCTGTATTACATTAAGACCCGGCCTTGATGTAGACTTTTGTCTACATATATATATATATATATATATATATATATATATAGCCTTTTGCAAATACAAATTGAATTCATACCAAAGAGTCATGTTCAAGGGATCAGCCTGCCCCAGAGAATGACGAGAGAGTACACTAACACCCAGGTAGGAATCCCCCCCCACCCACGTACAGCAACACCCAAGTGGGGACCCTCATCCACCCACTGCACCACCCAAGTACAGACCCCCACTCGCGCACAGTAGTAAAACAAGAGCCATCACCCAAGCACAGCAAGAGCCAGTTAGACCCACTGCCCACGTACAGTAAAAGCCAGATTGACCCACCCCTATGTACAGCAAGAGCCAGTTAGACCCACTGCCCACGTATAGTAAAAGCCAGATCGACCCACCCCTGTTTACAACAAGAGCCAGTTAGACCCACTGCCCACGTACAGTAAAAGCCAAATCGACCCACCCCAATGTACAGCAAGAGTCAGATAGACCCACTTCCCACGTACAGTAAAAGCCAGATCGACCCACCCTATGTACAGCAAGAGCCGGTTAGACCCACTGCCCACGTACAGTAAAAGTCAGATCGACTCACCCCTATGTACAGCAAGAGCCAGTTAGACCCACTGCCCACGTACAGTAAAAGCCAGATCGACCCACCCCAATGTACAGCAAGAGCCAGTTAGACCCACTGCCCACGTACAGTAAAAGCCAGATCGACCCACCCCAATGTACAACAAGAGCCGGTTAGACCCACTGCCCACGTACAGTAAAAGCCAGATCGACCCACCCCTACGTACAGCAAGAGCCAGTTAGATCCACTTCCCACATACATCAAAAGCCCGTTAGATCCACTTCCCACGTACAGCAAGGGCCAGGTAGATCCACTAACCATGTACAGCAAGAGCCAGTTAAATCCACTACCCAAGTATAGCGAGCCAGGTGGGGACCCCCACTGAAGTAGGAAGCGTGAGGCCATGTGAGGTAAGGGTAGGTGGGTAAGTAGGTGGGTGGGTGGGTGGATGTGGGAGGCGGTTCAGTGACCCATGTCAGTAGAAGCAAGTTGTGGCAGCCTTGGTCCTTCAGGGAAGACCACCCCCGTGAGGTGAGCTCCTCTCACCACCCAGCTACTGGAATACGCCCCTGCCCCGCGCCCCCTGCGCTCCACACGCTGCCATTACTACAACGTAAGGCGTCACTATTGTTGTCGAGAGTCGCATGGTCCAGCAGGCAAGACGTGGAGGGACGAGGGTGCGCCGTGGTCGGAGGAGGAGGATGTCCCACACACCCCGCCATATAAGCCACAGTACAGACCCAGCTTACTTTTTCCCATGTAAAAACGACTCTTAAAATATCGCTGAGTGCCACGGGTAGACTCGCCCGGGCGATATTAATGCCCACACGCCCACCTTCTGCCCCTCGCCACCCTAGGCAAGATGGTTACAAGCAGTCTGATACACAAACAATATCGCACACACCCGTCCCTTGTGAGCCCTGCTGGGCGGACGTTGAACCTGCCCCCGCTGCCTGGCCAAGCTGGGGACTCGGTCACACTAGTGGGTAATGCCTGCACGAGAGAGAGACAGACAGACAGACAGAGAGCCAGTAGGGAAGCTCAAGTTATGGATACAAAATAACTTGGCAAGGCTGAAGGGGTGTGATCACCAGCCCAAAATGTCTCTTGCGGTACACTGGACACAACCTGAGCGTAGAGCACTGAGCACACAAGGGATTCTACAGCGCTTTTAACGTTGAAGTCTTCCTTGTTGGACGTGTAATGGTCTCACCCACTCCCCTCTGCTACCTAGGAAGGTTGAACATTTATTAATAGCTACAAGAAAGGGACAGAAATTGCGCTAGATCTTTTCATCTTTGCTCAACGTAATCAAAACGTGCAGCTCTCACTCGATACCTAAAGCTCTTAAAACGAAAGGACCTCGTAGCATTCGGGGAAAAGAGAGCCAGAAATAATATGATTACATAAGTGAAGCGGTATTTAAGTAGTCGATTTTAAGTATTTTTTTTTTCGGCTATGACTGCAGACCCGCCCACAACCAGCAATATTTTTCATGATGTTTTACAATACCACAGCCAGCTTGGTGATTTTAATCTTGACCAACTTAACAGGGAAATTGAACGCTGATAAGTGTCAGGAGGATAATTGGAAGGGATGAAGTCGATCCACAATGTTTGTGGGTTTTTAAACATCTTTATGGACTATTAGAGGAAGATGACATCATCACGTATTATATAACGGTATATTACCCCAACTAATAACTGGGTTTAGAAACAAGCTTTCCTCCTTGAATAATTGTACTTCTGTCCGATATGCGAGGGGAAGGCGATATTAAGATGCTATTTGCCTTTAATCATCCATCCGACCGGAGCGGAAATGAGGTTAGGATGATTGGAGCGGCGAGTGCAACGAGCTTGCCTCCGTGAGAGTGGAGACACATGCTGCCCCGAGGAGGAATAATACTAATGTGAGCACTTCCACCGGGCGGGCACAGGAGAGTTGTCGTGAGGGGGGAGGGGGATGGACAGCAAGAAAGGTGGGTGCGGCGGCGGCAAGAGGGGGGCTTGTTGTGGAGTATCGGCGGCATAACCTCACGCCCAGCCCTGCGCCCTGCCTTGCATTCTCCTGGAGGTAGCAGTTTTTGTACAGCCTAGCACGGCCAACCCGGCTTCTCGCAGCAACAAAACCTCACCATGGTTACAGTTTTGGTCGTTCACATCGTATTGCAAGACCGATATTTTGTGATTTCATGAACACTGAGACCAATTCCTCGTATGGGTATGTTGTACCATAAAACTAATTAGTTTTGTAGTAATATTCAGCAAAGAAAATACTGCGTTTGCTTAAATTTAGAATTAAATTAGGAGGATGCTTTCACCGTGTTACTTCTGCACCACCCTGTGTGAAGGCTTCTAGGCCAGGCTGTATGTCTGCCATATCATGCAGTGGCTAACGAAAGCACCTCTCTATTTTATCCCTCGTTTACGTAATGAATGTGTTAATTTTTTCTGTTTACTTCCAGCAAAATCCGTTTGTTCTTATAAATCAATTATATTTCTTAAGGAGATACATTTAACGACAGTAATTAAGATATTGCACAAAACGTTAGGGAGTGCCGGCCATATGGCAACACCCACTAGGCCAAGCTAACGGGGAAGATCTTGCAAAAACTAGCTATCCTGGCAGTCTGATTCGTGTTTTTCTAAATATTTTTTGACCTTCTATAATACAACCAAGTCTTGACATCCCTTAGGGTTAGTAACAAAATTTGCTTTCTGTTTTGACTTACAAGTGCTTAGGCCTAAAGATATTTGAACCTTCGTATCTGCCAGTGATCATATGGCGGGGTCGAGTTGAGCGCAAGAAGTGAGAATCAACTTCTGGACAAGCTTTTGCCGGTTGAAGAACGTCTGTGCTTTTTTAAGTACCTAATGTATATGCAAGGTTCGTATGTGCTGCTTTCGTTGGTCCCCCCTTCTATAGAAATCTGTTGGCTGGAAAATTTGTCATTATATAAATATTATGAAATAGGGGTGTGAAGAGGAATATATAGGGTGCTAATTAATTATTCATGTGCACACGCAAGTTGATACCTACGACTTCTCATGCCCGCATTACGCTTTCCATGCTACAACGACGTATATAGCATGACGCGACACCCATAAATACTTTCGCATTGTACAGTTGAACGATAAATCAAATACAAAATAATCATAAAATATACCATGAAATACCCGCCTTAGTACAGAGAAACATAAAGAACCGCCAAAGATAATATTATTCGGTTTTGGATGGCGCACTCTTAGGATAGAACCATCGACTCAGTCGTGGGGGCTGGAGGAGAGAAGCTGCGAAGAACACGGCGAAAAGGAGTACGAAGCTTGCGTAAGTTTCGTGCGTTTGTTCCTACAGTTCGTCATGTTGGTCATAACCATATGTCAAACGATCAATGAGAAAGTATATAGCATCGCTTGATCAGTGAATTGTGAATTTAGAAATGTGGCATTGGCCTAAAATGAGCATTTGAAAGTGGAATTGGGAATGTTTTGGGTTTGTCCGCCATCTTGGGCGTTTGAAGGAGCGGTGGCGGGCTGCGCGTCTTGCATGTCAAAAGGGCGGCGCCGACCCCCGCGACGAGTGCCACGCTGGGCATCTGCTGTAGGGTATCATGCCCTTTGCTGTCGTCGGTAAGACTTCCCTGAAAATTAATCTGGACGAACTCTGTGATAAAGACTGTGGAAACTCTGGAAGTGTTATGCAATGGTTGGTGACTTATTTTGGTATTTGTGGTGTTGAGCGTTCTCCCCTGGGTCATCTTGGCTCCCGTGTGGCCCATTAGATGCCCAGGGTGACTCATCCTAGTGACGACGTGGAGGATGACAGTCACATAGTGCTTGGTAATGGCAGCTTTATTGTAATATTAGTGGATCACAGTGATAGTTCCAACACAACTTCGGCAGACGGAATGTTGATACATATATTGTGGCCTCTGAAAGTGCCAGCCGTGCATCGTGTCAGTGTTGGCATCTATAGACTTGGATTGTTTAAAGAGAACTGAATTATTTGCTAAACTCATGTTGAACTGTTGACAAAGTCATCACATTTTGCAGGATGAATAGGGTTACCATATACTGATACTTTTTTGAGTTGGTGCAAGTTGCGTGTAACACAAGCAGTGTTTTTTCACAAACTTTTCTTTGCAATGGAGGGTAATGGTTGGCCTTTGGTTGTGCTTTGGCATAGGTTGCCAAGCCTGTTTGGGTAGGATTGGTTTGAAGTTTTTCACTGTCGTTGGAAGGTAGCAGTGTCGGGTCGGCGAAGAGTGAGTGAAAACTTTTAACCCCTAGTGTTATAAGTATCGCTTTATTATTACAGACATCTTTTTCATTCCCAAAATATAGATGCGTTATAACCTTAGATTCTGAAAATTTTGAAAGTGAGTAATGCTTACGTAAATGTTGAAATATGCATAGATTGTATTGCTGTGTTATGACTATGTAGCTATTAGCTACAGTTTTATCAGTTGTTATGTTGTACTGAAGGTTGGTTGTAGCGATATTTTATTGTGCTCTCAGTTGGATCTTATTCTGTCTCTAGACTTATGGTAATTTCAATCATTTGCTTTATAATGAAATATGGATCATTAGGATAAGTAAACTGGGTAAAGTTGCTGGAATGTATTCTGAGTTGGTCAAGCTTTGTTGTAAATCATGAAGTGATTTTTTTGGTTATTCATGAATTATTGTTGGCCTTGTCACATCAGAAGGAAATGTTTTGCTTAAGTTTACTGTTTTGAAGTATGTGAAATGGGTGTGAATGTAATGCTGTGTGCTGCAGTTGATGTGAATGTGACAGAACATTGTCATTTACTAGTTTTAAGTATGCTGTGGATATGAAGACAGTTACTTGAGAATATATAATGTACTTCTTGGATTTGTAGAAAACTTGCTGGTATGCTGAAAGGTCACAAATATGGAGTGCATTTTGATCATGTGGTAGTATTTGGGCACAAATGACAATGACTGATTTAGAGCTTCCAGTTTACCATATACAATTTCAAGCCTGTCTGTAAGCTTTGAAAAGTGTTGTGGTCTTTAGCTAACAGTATCCATCCAGCCTAGAAGCCTCTTTAAGTAAATTATATAAGAAGTTAATGGAATATTTCAAAAGTATTTGTTAAAATTTGAAACGTTTTTGTTTTTATGTATATAGTATATTGTAAGAGGCTTATAGGCAGGTAGAAAACTCAAAAAGGCAGAGGGTAGTACTGTATCATCAGTTGTCATTTGTATTAATTTTCTTTTTCATTAATTAGATTACATGTGGTATCTGTAATGTTTGTAGTGTGCCAGCTATCATTAGATTTTGAATGCCCAGATATTCAGTTTTTGACAAATGTAACAAAAATACCAGTGCCTGCTTGGCCTATGTGTTAAAGCTAACTTGGGATTGTTGGGTACTATTGTTGTAGGTACTGTTAATCTTGTACTTGAAAGTTTGTTGGATTTTCCACCATATTTTCATTACTTCGTATTCAGTTGTGACTGTGGAGTCAAATTTATGGGTAATACGTATTGAGGAATAAGTAACTGTCATTTATGATTTTCCACTTCTTTGCGGGGATATGGTTATTAATCATATCATATGAAAGGCTTGCTTTCTTCCCTTTTTTGTATTATCAGGTTACATTAGGCCTCTTTGTGTGTGTGTGTATTGTTCAGATACTGGTTTGATTTTTTTAAACTCGCTTGCTTTGATTAGTTTCAACATCCCTGGAGAGGTAGACATAGAATACCAGTCTTCTTTGAAAATCCCATTTGCCATTTATGACCATAGGCTTCAGCTCTTGGTGGCATACATTTTTTATTAATTTGTTGATGACAGCACATGAAGCAGTATTTCTTGGCAGCTCAAAAGAATTGTAACACAAATTGGTTTTTGTGTTTACGGATGAGATAGCTTTATTACATTAGTTACATTTAATGAATTTAATGCATTAGTTACATTTTAATTAAAATGGTAACAGTTACTGTAGTATTGTAAATGCTGATAGGCTTTGCTTTTTGATGACAGAAATATAATATTTAAATTTATATGTCTGCTGTCAGACTTGCAGATGTTTTATAGTAATTCTTTTGATGTCATATAAATTAAACTCGGTTTTTATCACAAACCTTAACATCAAATGCCATTTGGTACAAACACTTACAGTAATCAGTGATGCGTAGCTTGATCTACTGTATTTTGTAAATTTAGTAACTTAGCTCCTTTGAACCAGTTACTGCTTCTGACTTAAAGCATCATCATGAATCCTAAAATAACAAGCATGTTGTAAGTTGTTTCAAAGAAAAAAATAATGGTTTCATAAAGTTATATGTTAAATATAAGTAGTTCCTTTCATGCCATGTTGTATTAACACTAGAGAATTATTATGTGGCTTGGCTTTTTTATATGATCACAAGAAAATAGTAATCATATTATGGAATGGCATTATAATTTTCTTTTTGTGAATTATTAGTTTCCTTGCCGTAACTTTAGTAGTGTACTTTTCCTGACTTTTAGAAATATAGGACAGTTTTGCATCAAAATACAGATCAGATTTTGGGTACCATTACCATATTGGATATTCAGCAAATTTTGTTAGGTTTGGTTTGTTTTAAATTGTTTTTTTAATGGTTTTAATGTCTTATGAACAATTCAGACCTTTTTTTATCGCAGACCTCTTTTTTTTTTTATTTCTCCTACCCGAAAGCAGTGGATGTTCGAAAATGTAATTTTACCTGATTTTGTTTTGGCGGCTCTGGGCCCAGCAAATTCGAAAGAAAGGTCAGTTTTCAAAGTTTGAAATATAGTGTTCATTTCTTAATAAGCCATTTTTCAAAGTTTCTAAAACATTTTGTTGTATGCACTTGATGTCAATGACACGTATTTACAAATTCTTTGAAGCTGGGATGACCTGTTGCATGTGTTGATGTGGCTGCATTGTTGATGTAGGCAGAGTTAATTTTTGTTTCGGTTTCAAGCAAACCATTTCTTCTCCCAGGAGACATTAAACATTTTTAACTCTGAGGAACTTGAGAAACTTACTGGATGAATATCTTCAAAACACACTTGACTTGCCTGGTTTTAGAGGATGAGTAGGTCTGTGCTCTGGCTGCAAACAGTCTCATGGGTCATAGGAGCAAGGGTAACTTGGTCATACACTGAGCTGTGTTTAAATTCATGCCTTTGTTACTTGGTAAAAGGGAAGGTCTTTTATGGTTTGATGAGAACCTTTTGCGTTGAAGAAAAGCTATTTTGATTTGTTTTCCCTGCTGTTAGTGGCCTTTACATTCATAGATAAATCAGTAAGTGGAGATATATGAAAGTAGAATAGTTTGTACCCTTTTTGTTAATTCAAACACTTTCGAAAGTTTTAAGTAATTTCTAGGTCATGGTGTCAGAGCTGATGAGTATATTGAATAGAGTAGTCTTTTTTCCTTAATGAATTTTGGTATCAGTAGTTACTTTAAACCTTAAAATTTGAATAGTCTTCTGTTTTCCCTTTTTATGAAATAGTAGATTGTATTTGGTGGGCAGGCACTGACCAGGGAGGTTTGTTACCAGCACTACCCACCAGAGTATTATGAGGATTAGTGATAGCTGCATTGTGAGCCAGCACTTCAGTGGTTGCCAAGTTGCACTTGACGGACCTAGGTAGCTGTACTTTCTTTTTGCCTAACCCATACATGTACTGCTGGCATTTAGTTCACAAACATCTCTTTTTTTTGCCCCACAGAACACTTGACACTCTTAACTCACATAACTCATTCTTCGTAACTAGTTTTCCTGTGGTGAGCACTATGTGCGATCCTTAACACACACACACACACACACACACCCCTCCCCTGAATGATAGGAACAGTAGGTAGGAGTAAGAAGTAATGAGAAGGAACATTAGGCATTAGCATTAGTAGAAACATGAGGTAGAAGTAGTAGGTAAGAACAAATGGTGGGAGTATTACATAGTAGTAGTAGTAGTAGGTTGAAACATTAGGTAAACATATTAGGTAGAATTAGTTGGAAGGATTCTTTGGAAATGCTGTACTGAAGTTGCCCTATGCCAGTGACCTGTTAAGGGTGAGGCATTATAAGGGCAATAGACAACACTGGAGTTCACTATTTATGAGACTTTTGCTCTGGCCACTTCCTTGAGGGAGTCCATGGAGAGAACACGTGTCTGAGTTATAGAGAGTTGATATAGTCCCATTTATTGGTAAGGGTGTTAATGATGCTTTACAAAATATTGTTCACCAAGGCCTAATATGGTCTTGATGTTAACTGTGATCATTTGTTCAGTTAACGATTGCATTTAAGTTACCTGTGCATCCAAAATTTATTTTAGCAGATGTTGATTCGTATGGCTGAATTTGTAATTACTTTTTTTGTATTTTAATTCTCCATTGCATGTTATACTTCTTTTTTCTTTTAGGCTCATGGTGTGTTTGTGTCCCATGGCACTACCATCATGACCAGTCTTCGGGCACTACCAACATGGCTTGTTTCTCTCCTGCTAAATGCTATCTTGACAACTCTTTGGCACTACCATCATGTTTTCTCTCATGGGAGTAGTCATGGCCTGTCTCTCTTAATATTACCATAATAAACCTGTTTTGTGACAGTAAAATCACGACTTGTCTCTTCTGGTACAACCATTATGGTTTGTGTTTCTTGGCACAACCATCATAAGCTGTATATGATGATACTAACTCTGTCTCTTGAACACTGTAATCATGCCTGGTCTCTTTTTGACAGTAACATCATGACCTGAATTTCTACTGGCACTACAAACAGAGCCTGTTTCTTGGCATTTCCACCATGACCTGTCTCCTGGTTCTACCATTGTGGTTTGTGTTGTACTACCATTGTTACCTTTTGGGGATACTATACTTCAAAGGCTATGTCTCTAGTCACCACCATCACAACTTGTTTGTGCTGGCACTTTTATCTTGACCCATTTATCTTCAGGCACTACCATAATGGTGCCTGTCTCCTGGTTCTGCCATCATGGATTGTGTTTTGGCACTTCCCCCATGGCTTAACTCTCTCTCTGCTCTACCATCAGGGTCTGTGTGTCTCCTGTAACTACCATTATGGTCCCTTGTCTCCAGGCACTATCATGACTTGTGTCTTGGCATTACCATTATGGCTTTTCTCCTGGCTCTACCATTATTACTTGTCTCTCGTGGCATTCCTATTATAACTTGTTCCTCTCCTGACTACCTCTTATGTCTTGTGTATCTCTGGCACAACTATCAAGGCCTGCCTGATGACTAGAACTACCATCTAAGCTTGTTTGTCTCTACCACCAATAGTATGACCTGTCTTCTTTTAATGTCATCATGTCTTTCAGCTAGCACTTCTATCATGGTCTGTGTCCTGGCACTACTGTTATGGTATGTCAATCCCCTATTTCAACCACAAGGGCCTTTCTGTCTCCTAGCGCTATGACGTGTCTCTACTGATACTATGATTGTGTTCTTTCTCCAGGCATTACTAATATTTTCTGCTTCCTTGCTCTTTTATCATGGCCTTTTTCTTGGCGTTACCTTCATGACCTGTCTATGCCTTGGGACTACCTGCTTATTTGTCTCCAGGTACTAGTTATGACTTTTATTTTCTGGCACTTCCCTCAGGAGCTGTGTTGCCTCTTGGCTCTGCTGCCATAGCTTGTCTATCTCCAGTGACAACCGTTAAAGCCTTTCTGTCTCCTAGTCTATCCCCAGGAACTACCATTAAGGCCTGTCTGTCTCTTAGCACTATCTTCCGGACCTTATCTATTTAGTGTTAATCATAGTCCCTCCTGGAATTTCCATTATGACCTGTATCCTGGCACTTTCATCATGGCTTGGTTATTGGTACTCCTTTCGTTGTTATTAGTTTACAATCCCATGGCACTACCATCAGGACCTGTCTATCTCTTAATACTGCTGTCTTTACTTGTAGATCTCAAAACTACCATCATAACCTGTCTTGTTTTCTAGCACTATAATAGTATTTTTCTATTTTTACACAACCATCATGACCAGTTTGTCCCCTGGCTTCACCATAATGGTCTGTTTCTTGTGGCATCACCATCATAGTTTGTCTTTTGGTATTGACGTCACAACCTGTTTCCCCTGAGACTGCCATTAAAGCCTGTACTTCTTCAGCACTTTCATCATTCCTTGTCTCTGGACACAACCATCATGACCTGTCCCCTGGCTCTACTGACATGGCATCACTGTCTCTTGGCACCACCAAAATGCATTCATTTTCCTGACATACCATCATGACTTGTGTTTGCTGGTACTACAATCATAGTATGTCTGCTGACACAACAATTATGACTTGAGTCAGGTGGCACTATGATCATGGCCCATTTAACTCCTGGCATTACTATCAGGACCTGTGTCAGTTGCTACTGCCTTCATGGTGTATGTCTGGTTCAACCCTCATGATCAATATTGTGGCACTACCATCATGAAGTGTGTTAGCTGGTACTGCCGTCATGGTCTGGCTCAATCATTGTGATCTGTTTCTGGCACTTCCATTATGGTCATTTACTACCATCATACTCTGGCTGACTCTTGGCACAGGCAAAAGACTGTCTCAGTAGTGGCTCTAACATCATAACCTCTCACTCTGCACTACTATCATAACTTGTCGAATGGCACTGACATTACGAACTGCATTTCTCCTGACATTGCCATGGTGCACTTTTTGTCTGATTGTATGATTATCGTCCTGTTGCTTTGACATCTACCATTTCCAAAGTCTTTGAATCCCCCTTCTGCTGCCATATCCTTAAACACCTCGAAAATCACAGTCTTCTCTCTGATCACCAGTACGGTTCCGTAAGGCGAGATCCACTGGTGATATTCTTTCCTATCTTACTAATGTCTGGACATCATCCCTGAAAAATTTTGGGGAGTCATATGTAGTTGCCCTTGACATATCTAAGGCTTTTGACAGGGTGTGGCAT
>JAYMFT010000042.1:438593-480138 GCA_038088735.1 Panulirus argus | reverse complement strand
TCAGACTCCAGCTTCTTCTTCAGGCGGAGGGCCTCGGCCTTAGCCTTGGCCTCTGCCTCGAGGGACGCCTGCATGGAGTCGATGGCTCGCTGGTGGCATTTGCTGTGGACGTATCAAGGAGTTATATGACGTAAAAGCAACACAAGCAAAACTCATAGTGACTGTTAGAGAACATTACAGTTTGCTTTTTTTTTAGTTTTCCATAACTTGTTAAAAAGATGAAAAAGGCTGTAACAACTAACGCTAAAGATACTTACCGAGTGTTCTCAAACTCTTCTTCCTTCTCCTGGATACGTCTGTCGATCTCCTGTCGGACTTGGCTAAGCTCAAGCTGAGCACGGAGTACCTTGTTCTCCTCTTGCTCAAGGGCGGCCTCAGCTTCCTCCAGCGCGGCCTGGAGCTCTTCCTTCTCGATCTCCAGACGCTTGGCAGTCTTCTGCAGCTCATGAAGAGTTCGGCCACCTTCGCCGATCTGATCCATCAGGTCCTTGATCTCATCGGCGAGGTTCTTGTTCTCACGGCGAACGCCGTCCAGTTGCTCAAGGTTCTCCTCGTAGGCGGCCTTAATGCGGAAGTGTTCCGTGGAGTAGTTGCGGCACTCCTTCTGTGACGCGTCGAGTTCGGCGGAGAGATCGTCAACCTTCATCTTCCATTCTGAAATGATCCTGTCGAAGTTCTTCTGCCTCTTCTCGGCGGCGTTCGCAAGGGCCTGAGCTCGTTCCACCTCGATCTGCATGTCCTCGAGCTCGGTGGCGATGCGCTGCTTAGTCTTCTCCAGATTCATGTTCTTAACATTAAGCTGTTCAATCTGATCCTCGGCCTCTTCCAGGCGGGCTGCCAGCTTCATGCGGGCTGCTTCCAGCTCCTCACAGCGAACGATGCCTTCGGCCTCGTACTTGGCGCGCCACATTTGAGACTCGGCATTGGATTTGGAGAGCTGGCGCTGCATGTCTGCCTTACCCTCACTCTCCTCTTCCAGCTGCTCACGAAGGCCATCGATGTCGTGTTCCAAGTTGCGGTACTTACCGAGGAGTGTAGCTCGCTCCTGTGGACGGAATACTGGTTAAATAAATTCTGGAAATGAATGTATCTATGGTTGTATTTCACGAAGAGTTATACGCGCACACCTCCATTCCTACAGACTGCAGAACTTACCCTGCTCTCATCATCGGCAAGCTTCCTCTGGTCCTCAAGCTGATTCGTCAGGGACAGCTTGATCTTAGACAACTGGGCGACCTGGTTCTCTGTCTCCTCCAGCTGTCGCAGAAGGTCGGTGTTCTCTGCGGCGAGTTTCTTCTTGGAGGCATCGAAGTCGCTCAGGGTGCGGTTGGCTTCATCAAGCTTGTTGTGCATTTCGTTCATCTGGTGTTGGAGTTGCTTGGTCGTCTTCTCTGCCGCAGCCTTCACAAAGGTAAACACAAGTCAAAAACGGGTAGCCTAATGACATCCACCCACTTTTTTTTTTCATTGGTATTTCATATGATTGAGATCAACATGTTTAAAATGTTGGTTTCAGATACCAATAGTTATTGCCTGACCTGTTCAAAGATTTCAGATACCGATAGTTATTGTCTGTTCAAAGATTTCAGATACCGATAGTTATTGTCTGACCTGTTCAAAGATTTCAGATACCGATAGTTATTGTCTGACCTGTTCAAAGATTTCAGATACCAATAGTTATTGTCTGACCTGTTCAAAGATTTCAGACACCAATAGCTAATGTCTGATCTGTTTAAAGAAATCTAAGGAAACTTGTTTTGTGCATATTCATGTTTCTCGTAGTTTTAGATATCATTATTTCTGAAAATCATGAACGTGCCAGAGGCCAGCTCACAACAACACGGGCAGCAGTGATATCAAAGTAGCAGTTTATCATTCAGAAGACAATAAAAAGTCCAGAGGTACAATGATAACAGTTGTGGACAGCCATCCATGCACCGACTTAACCGATCTCACAACAGAATACGGGTTTAGGAAGAGATGGAAATCTTTCTGGCTTAATGACAAGTTAGAGTTACGCATGAATGGTTGAGGATTTAGCAAAAAGAGAAGGAAATTTTTGAGATGATGAGCTTACCTTATCGCGAGCCAGACCGTCCATGGCAGCTTTAGCGTCATCAGCTTCACGCTTCATAGTCTCCTTGTCCCGCTCAGACCTACCAGGAAAGGATTATCTCATTAGCCTCATTTAAGACCAAAAATTTAGTCTCAGTTGTTGGTGGAACTGCATTTACTCGTGTGTTCACAACATTCAAAGGTTGAATACGAGAATCTGTGACGTTTAGAGCGATTGCTTACTTACCTGGCCTTCATTTTATTCAGATGGTCAATCTGGTCGGACATTTCGGTGATGGCGTCATTGTGCTTCTTACGGAGATTGGCGAGGGCAGCTTCTTGCTGGATGTTGGTCTCCTCCAGGTCACGACGCAGTTTGGCCAGCTCACCTTCCCGCTTCTTATTCAGCTCGATCTGAGCGGCAGTGGCGCCACCGGCTTCCTCCAAGCGGTCGCTGAGGTCTCCCAGTTCTTTGGCGAGATTTGCCTTGGCCTTCTCGGCTTTAGCGCGAGACTGGCGCTCATGTTCTACCTCCTGTTCCAGTTCTTCGATGCGAGCCTGCAGTTCCTTCACCTGCTTCTGGGTCCTGGACACGAGGATCTGTTCTTCCTCCAGTTTGCCGGAAATGCTGGTGATCTCCTTGTCCTTGCGCTGAATGGTGTTCTCAATTTCCTTCTGGTTCCTCTCCAGGTCTGCTACAGCTTCCTGGGTTAGCTTGAGGTCACCCTCGACCTTCCTCTTGGACTTCTCGACCTCGCCTCGGAGCTTCTTCTCGCGCTCGAGAGAGTCCTCCAGTTCGTCCAGGGTCTGCTCGAGCTTGGACTTGACCTTGGCAAGGTGGTTGCATTTATCCTCAACGCTCTGGAGGTCTTCGGCCGTCTTCTGGTTACATTCCTGGAGATGCTTCTTCTCCTTGTTGACCTTGTTGATGAGTTCCTCCTGGTGGGCGATCTCCTCATTGAGGTTATGGATCTGGTGTTCCTTCGATGACCTGTCCTGCTCTGCCTTCTGGACTACCAACTCCAGGTCCTCAAGGTCCTTCTTCAAGCCACCGATCTCCTGTTCGCTCTTCTTCTTGCCCTGGAAGAGCATGTTGCGCGCGTCCTCTTCCGACTGAAGCCGCGAAGTCACTTCCTGGAAACGGGAGAAGTACAATCGTGATGATTATTGAAGACTGAAAATCATGAAGTTCTAAACCGAACGCTGATGAGAGGAAAGACAACACCTAATATGCAATCAATATGAATAATTTCTGTTACAGAACAAAGTCTTCCATAAAAACAATAAGACCAACACATCATTGACGTTTAAATAAATTTACTCTATCTGTATTTAAAAAACATAGAAATGAAGGGTTCGAAGAATTACCCAACAGAAACCTGCATGAATTCAGCATCACCTTCTTGTGAATTGAATATCATTTTAATCAAAAGACTTCAATAAGCTTTCTTCAATACTCTGACAGTCTTTGCGTCCTTACATTGAGCTGTGCCTCGAGGTCGGCTTTTTGGCTCTGGAGTTTGGCTTGTTTGTCCAGGAAATCTGACACATTGCCCTTGGTGCTCTCGAGCGTAGTCATCAGGTTGTTCTTGTCCTCCTGCAAGGTAGCGTTCGCTGCCTCAAGTTGCATGCGGAGCTTCTTCTCCTTCTCGAGTTCTTCCAGGGCCTTGGCGGCCTTCTCCTCCAGAGCCTTGATCTCGTCCTCGATACGGGTGACGTTGAGGAGGGGCTTGACTCTCTGCCACAGGTTGAACCAGGGCCAAGTGCGCATCTTCAGGAACTTCCTCAGGTTGCGCTGGACGACGATGAGGGCGACGCGCTGCTCCTGCAACTTCTCGTAGGCCTTGCGGCTGGTAAACCCACGAATTCGGGACTGGAGTCCAGTAATCAGCTTGGCCAACCTGTCATCACGAATCTCTTCCAGCGTACCCAAAACACCGGCGCGGAAGAACACCTGTGTCATAGTGAAAACGAAACGACGAGTAAAAATCACGGGGTACTTTTACCTTAAATTCTTACGGTCCAAGTAACTGCTACACTAAAGGGGAAGGAGGGAATGATCTTAAAGTGTATACTCAACACATTGACGAATATTTGAGAGGCAAAATAAAATGAAAAGCATATGAATGGTTTGCGGGCTTCTGTGGCACGCCAGTCTCTGTGTACACACACTTGACCAGCTGGGTAAGATTTGGTTACTAGTTTCGCATACTGACAACGTGACACAAATGGAGTGGTAACATTTCTTTGAGAGACTGCATCAGACATGGGCTCAAAGTCGTCAGTTAAATGACAAGATGTGGACTGAAAATGGGGGAAGGGGTGTGTGTCTCTAGCCTGAACTATTTTCTTTCATTTCCGCGTTCTTGGATCCGCTCGCCTGTAGAGGGGCAGGGAAGAAGGTGCCAAAACATTGCATGCAATATCAAAAAAAACAAATGCAAGACCAAGCTGTGAAAAATCTGGCTGTACTCAGGGTGGTGGTAACGAAGGGAGGGCGTAGTCGGGAAAGGGAACGGAAATCATGGTTACAATTGCATGATCGTTTAGCCATACAGAATTAGTCTCAGGAGACCTAGTGTGGCACCTCCTTTTTTGGTCTCCATCCAACACCATCAACTTAACACTGTTTTCTCGGTGAAAGTTTGATTCCGTGTTAGCCCTGGGAAGTTGTTAAATCATATTACTGGGTTGCGGGGCGGTGGTGGGTGGGGGTAACACTGTGAGCCCGAAGACATGGTCATTGGGATGACATACGTAAACAGGGGGAACAAATGTAGAAGGGATGGGGGTGGGGGGGATGGGGGGTGGAGGGGAGGGGAGGGGGAGGTGGAAGGAGGGGGGGGGAATCTCCAGTGTAGTGACAGTTATGCAGGCCTATGGGAGTCATACAAGTAGACCTTGGGGGGTGGGGGGTGGGGGGGGACAAGGCAAGTACAGTAACAGGGATTTGGTTAACAGAAATATTACAATTGGGGTAAAGAAAAAAAACATTTCCTCAAAACGCACGATGCAGCAAGAACATCTGGGGAGACAGAAAAGAAAACGGGATCAGTCAACAACTTTTGGGAGTTTTTAGAAAACGGGATGTGGGGGATGACTCTCAAATAGTCCCAAAGACCTTGGTGTTGCCTCTGCGATAAAGCTCGTCGTTCAGGCCGGCCTTTTCCAAGCAAGCTTTAGCTGCCTCTTTGTCGTCAGCGATCTCATTCAACTCCTTAGAGGCGAGAATCTTGTAGCTACGGGAGGAAGGGCTTCCATCAGAAGTAGTAGTTTGTCACAGGTAGAACCTAACCTCAGGCAACCCCCACATAAATTGCCTTATCTACACACCAATGGCATTTCACTCATTGTCTAAGGAAGTTAAAGATAAAAATCTCTAGTTTCGGTGTTCGGGGTGGCAATACCAAGCAAATGCAACTGATAAAGCTTTCCAAGCTAGAGTTTTTGACACCTCTTGAAGGCGAGATTGTAATGGCTGTGTGTGTGTGTGTGTGTGGAAATCCAAATGTAAGATTGTGATGTCAGTATGTGGCAATGATAATTCCAGTTCGCATTACGAAGAAAGAAATATATTGACGCCAAAAATAGTGTGTGTTTTTTTTTATATATATATATATATATATATATATATATATATATATATATATATATATATATATATCACCCTAATGTGGTTTATGTGGTTGTATCTATGGCCTCAGCCCTCTAAAATCTGTTAGATCAATTTTAGAAATTGTCCGTATGATGCTCAACTTCAAGCAAAAGTTATAGATATGATTTATATCAACTGTCTCTTCCATGTGAAGATATGAAAAAACAAAAGAATGAATTAGTTGGATCATGAACACATATATGTACATAATATAGGACATGTGGATTGGGCGGGGCTTTGACATATGGACACCAGGGAGACAGGGGAAAGTCCTACCACGCCATCTGGGACATGGGACGCCCTGGGAGGGACTGCATGTAATCAGGAGGGCAGTGGCAGAGATCCTGCAGGCAACGGGCAGTTGGGCGTTGGCCTTCCAAAGTACAGGGAAAGGATATCAAGTCTTGGGGGACACACACACATATACTAAAGTAGTCTTTGGGGGAAAAAAAAAAATGGAATAATCTAATTTACTTAATATGTCCGAATCCTTTGGCATTTTCTGATCCGTTGAGACCAACTTACCGGTGCCTGAAGTCCTTGTATGGAATCCTGTTGGGGAAGCCCTTGCGACAGATACGGATGCCTTCAAGCACGCCGTTACAAGTCAGCTGGTGCATTACCAAAGCCGCGTCAATCACACCTGAGGGGACGAGGAATAATACCAATATCAAAACTCCTCGAAACATCTGCTTGGCCTTGAGGGTTCCAGACTCCAGCCGGAAGACTTACGATCTCGAAAAATTCTTAGAACAGGATATTCTAAACGGTATGAGAGCTAGTCGTCGTTCCCTTTGTCACCATAACCTACGGCCAACGGGTTTCGCTACAGTTCCCGAAACAATATTTCGAGAAAATAGACGAATTCTTAGTATATGTATATTATATATAACACGACATCGATGTCACTTGAAAGACAACTAATTCTCAGAACATTAGTAAGGACAGAAACTATATCATTCACTAGTTATCTCAAATAAACGTTCGTGGAATCAGCGGGTTTTGCTAGGGCCAAGTACCAACTCCCTTCCTCAGAAGAGGACGGAACTTAAAGAATCAGGAGACAGAATACAAACCTGGGGACTTGGTCTCGTTGGGGACGATGCATCGAATGAAGTGTGGATGAGTGGCGTTCAGAGTCTTCATCAGATTGTTCAGCTGCTCCTGTGGTGGGGAGGAGAAGACAGTGGCGGTAGTTAGAAGAGGGGTAATTTAGAGGCGCCTCCAAAGGGCGAGAGATAAAGTGACTCTTACAGTTAACGTACCTTCAAAATCTTCAACAGAGGTACACCCACTCGTATCTATAACAATCTTTGAAAGCTATCAGTTCTGGTGGAGCATCTCAAGACTAAAATGCATGATTGATAAACCCTATTATGTAAATGACTGAATTCGACGGAATTTCTTTGTTTCGGGGAAGGAAATCTTTTAAGCCACCGAGTGATATGGAAATTACGTTTCAAATTTCTCATGACAATGAGTCAGCTTACCCTGTAGGCAGATGAGACAGTCTTGAAAGCACCGGACTTCTGACCACGACCACCTGTGAGGCAAAACAAAAATTGAAAGGCACCGGAGGATTATTACCAACTTCGGAATAACTACACATGAATTACGGATAATTATCTTTACGTCTGCAAATTACGTTTGTAACTGAATAACCTTTCTACTAATCAAGCACTCACAGAACCTGGATAATCTAAGTCAAAAAATGGCTTTTTAGACTTTTCTTTCTTTTTCAACTGATTCCTGAATCAACATTTTAAGAATGATGAATATCTACTCATGGATGTTTATGAACCAAAATCCTTTCTCAGTTAATGATGAAAGGACACTAAGTACTAAACGTATACACATATCCTTCTTGAAGTTCCAACTGGGTCACGTCACTACGACAATACGGAGACTTCCCCAGACTGGCGGACGGAGTCACTCTGCAAAGACACGTAGAAAGATATCACTAATTACGTCACAGAAGACATTCTTAAACGAAATTCACAACATTTTAGGACAAAAAGACACTAAAGAAAAAAAGAAAAAAATCGTGTACCTTAAGAATGAAAGATTTGTGTTGCCGTTCGGTTAACTTTCTCTCGAGAGACAGAGTTAGAGGGATGGTTAACGTTGCACGAGTACTTACCACCTTTTGCCTCGGCGGGAGCGGACTGGCCGGGGTGGTCAGCGAAGATGATACCACAGAGCTCGTTCTCGGCCTTTTTGATTGTGTCGACCAGGGTGTCGTTCAGGGGATCCTTGTTCTTCTCGAGCCAGCCAGTCAGGTTGTAGTTCACGGTACCGGCGTAGTGGATGATGGCGAAGTGGGACTCGCTGCCGCCCTTCTGAGGCTTGGGTTTGATGAAGACAGAGGATTTCCCGAGGTGGTTGGCATTCAGCTTCTCCAGGAAGGACTTGTCCGTAGCCTTGGGGAACATAGACTCCTCCTCCAGGATTGAGAGGAGACCCATTTTCTGTTGGGAGACAATTCAGAGTACTTTAAATCAGTGCTGATATTTCACACACGGGGCAAAGGAGGTCGTAACTTTAATGCGAAAAGTAATGGCGAATCAAATGATTTTGTGGAATTATGTATACCGCTTACCATACTAATCACCATCGTCTGTTTGTGTCAACGCCAATTTGTGCCGTAATACAGGAGACACTTATTGCAGCTAAAGCACTTATCATCTCTTGGTACAAGTTTCATATGATTTTCATGCGGGATGCTGACTGCAAAAGCACTCTTTATGAAAGCGTATTACACAGAATACATCAAAGAAGTGATGTGAAGTGTTTAAGCCGCTTTAGTGAGGCTTCAAGCAAGATGGTTTTGATACAGATCCAAATGAGATTAATGTGTCCGGTTTTCAGAGATGGTCAGGTTCTGTAAGCAAACTGCCGGATGTTTTTTGGGGGATATTTCTTGTAAGGAGACGAAGGGAGATGGCAGATCGCGAGGGTGACTTTGGAAACGTGTGATTCAACCGATGTCTGAACTGAACAGGTCCAGCATGATTCTCTGTTTACCTCCTCACACGACGGAAGGGCTCGTGATGCGAGTAAAACTATCAGGCTAAGAAGTCCACTGAGAAAATCCAGTCAGTATTTGTGTCAAGACTGACGAGGGAAATACGAAAGGGAGAAAGAAAACTTGCCATTCACATTGCCCTATAAGTCCTATAAATCAGTGTTTTAGCACTTAACAGCTTGGACAACGAGGTTATTAAGTCATAGACTAATTAAGACTTGAGACAATTTTTACCTTCTCGAAGAGTTCGATGGTTGCCTGCAGATCCATACCGAAGTCAACAAAGACCCAGTTGATGCCTTCCCTCTTGTACTCCTCCTGCTCCAGCACAAACATGTGGTGGTTGAAGAACTGCTGCAGCTTCTCGTTGCAGAAGTTGATGCAGATCTGCTCGAACCCGTTGAACTGTTGGGATTAAAAAAAAAAAAACTGAGATTAAGGAAGGAAATAGCGTTTCATGTGAAACATTCCTCTCCGAATCTGATGTTTAATTCCACAACACATAAGGTACTGATATTAAGTTGTGATTCCAGAGAAAACAAACAACTCTCTGCTGATCAAGCATGACAAAGGTGTGTTCCATTTGGATCAGAAACACAGCAAAGTAAAACCTGAACTGTACCCTTAAGATTTAAGGGCACTCAGGAAGCTGGCCACGTCCACCAGTTTGCACATGATGATCATTTGAAAACATGTTCACAAACAACGTAACCACTTACGTCAAAAATCTCGAAGCCAGCAATATCGAGGACACCGATAAACGAATGGCGTTTCAGTCCAGTCTCCAGCGTGACGTTACACTTCTTCACCAGCCACTTAAACATGCGGTCGAACAAGGCTTTGGACATGGCACCGATGGAGTAAGACACCTGATTCACGTTTCTTCCCTGAGTCACGAACTCGGCGCCGACCTTAATCTTCGGCTTGCAGAAGTTCTTGTACAGATCGGATCCGTCGGTACCCAGCATCTTGCCAGCAATTTCACCAACCTGATGAAAGGAGATGGGAGAACGGACGCGTCACCTACGTGAGCTCACGCGCTAACAGCGACTCTCACAACAACAACAAGAAACGTATGGGAGCCAGAGGCATGCGACACCTCCCCGTTTGCGACAGTCGACGTACCTCAGTGCCATCGGGTTCCGCCTGCTCCTCGCGACCTCTCTGCTTAAATTTCATCTCTCCAAGGTGCATCACGGAGGCAGTAACCTTGTACACATTCTCTTTATCCTCCTTGGAGAACCCCAGGACATCGAAGGCTTCCTAGTTGGGGGGATGAGAACAGGAGAGCATTACGCACTTCCTCAGAGCTTCACAGTAGATATTCCTTTCCCCAGGGTTCCTTGGGCGTATTTCGTCAAAAATGACCCATAAATAAAGCACTATGGTATCATGGATTATATCAACACTGCAGAATCTATTGAGACATCATGAATTATTGCATCATGCAACTACACCAACGATAATTTTTCTGTCCAGTCGTCAACAGGCTTGATACTAGGATAATCTTAAACCAATTAATGTCAGTTCATTAAAAGAACAGCTTCAAATAAACTCCGGAAAATAGGGTGTGTAGCTGAACATAGGACGCACACCTTCATACATACAGCTGAATGCTGGACCTACACTTTTCCAATATGTAGGCTTCATACATAAAGCTGGTCACATGCAGCAGCTTCGTACATACAGATGATGACTGTACTTAAAAAAAAAATAGCTGATCACTGGACTTACAGCTGATCACTACACTTAGGACACAAATGACCACCGGACCTACAACATAGGTCATCAACTTGACTCACGTCTGTGAACTGCATTTCTTCCTTGTCGTCAATAGAGGCGACGGTGACCTTACCCTGGGACACATAGTGATAGTCGTAGATGTCGTTGCTGAGACAACATATTGCTGGAAGGGAGGCAATTAAGGGGGCCATGAGAAGGATGCGAAAATGCATTCTGCGTCACACATGTTGAAAATTCTATGGTATTCCGTTTTCCTTTTCACTCAACTGGTAATACTGAGAAAAAGCATTGCACTGCTATCACTGGGTACTGTCAGTGTGCCATCATGCTAAAGTTAAATCTGTGAGTCACTTAAGCAGCTATGTGTAATGCGCAAAAGAGTCACAGACGATCAGGTCAACTGTGTTCATATTCAAAGACCTTCATATCTTCAGTAATCATTAAAGTATATGATCAGCATCTTAATGGTCAAGGACTTCCAATCCTAAGGGAATATACTTACGCTTGACCCATGGGACTTGGTCGGACATCAGCTGGTAGAAGATGTGGTAGGATCTCTCCAGAGACTGCTGGGAGATGACACGGGCCTTCTCCAGCAGGTAGACCTCAATGTCTCCACCAGCTAACTTTCCACTCGGTTGAAAGTGGATTCGGATGAACTTGCCCTGTGGTGGAGAATAGGTGGAAGAGGTCATTCAGAGCTCATGGTGGAGTGACAGTGATATCATTTATAGAGGATATAAATTTGAGCGAGTTGTGTACTTAAAACAAGATCGTTTTGGAGTACTTACAAAGCGAGAGGAGTTGTCGTTACGGACGGTCTTGGCGTTACCGAAGGCCTCCAGTACGGGGTTGGTCTGGATGATCTGGTCCTCCAGGTTCTGCAGGGAAAGACCAAAAAGGCATTAGTATCTAAAGCTTACATTGTGATATCTTTCGGACGACTGTTTTCACATTCATTTATATCCATTTTTTAATGTATGCTGAGACGACACAGGAGACTGAATGCCCCACTCAAGAACAATTCATAAACGCTAAACACACACACACATACACACCCTAGCCTTTGCTTTTTGTTACTGACCAACTCCTACCCAGGGGAGGATGAACACCTGCGTTGACTGTGGACTGATTGCCTTAACCAGTATTCGAACCTATGCGCTCGACCCCGGGAGGTCTAATGAATACTTCACGGTCATAGAGTCTCACCGATACACCACTAAGTCAGTATGATAATGTGTCTATTTTATAAATTACTAGCCAAAAGGTTAAACATAGAAAAAGCGTTTTTTTTTTTTCTCCATTGCCCAACATGACAGGGCAAGATAAACATGTCCTAAATGGGATCATCTCGGATGAAATGACGGAGTTTGAGAAAAAGAATGACTATGTAACGAGCTTGTTAGAACCTGCCTGTTAAGGGAGGAAAAGGTTATTGGTGAAGGGAAAGACAAAAGAAGAGACACAATTCCAAGACTCGATCCTTCGAGGAAAGGAGTATCATAACGGCCAATCCTCGTGTTGGTGGTATCAACATGGAAACTACTGGAAGCAGTAGCCAGTCGTGTTTTAGGTGTACAAACCTCAGCCACTGGGACACAAGCACACAGTTATATATATAGAGAGAGAGAAACAGAAACCGGGTAAAACTCTTCAGTCCATTATAATTTACGACAGTGTTTGAAACAGAGACAAACAAGCTTTTAAAACAAGTGAAACTTCTCTAGTGAAATCTACCTGTTTCTTTTCTTCACTCTTCTTCTTGGTTGTGGCTCCGACGTTGGCGAAGTACGAGAGTACCTTCTTGGTGTTCTCAGTCTTGCCAGCGCCTGACTCGCCGCTGTTGAAGGAAAAGGATATTTATCAATATAAAAAAATAACAAAAATGATGGGTGAAAGTCAAGGTGGAGCTCTCTAGTTGGTGTTTATGAGAGAAGGGAAGTAACGAACGACAGACCACTAGTGTGTCTGCTGTAATCCAAGAGTTCAGCTCGTGTTTTCAGCTTCGTTATAACGTTCTTACTAACCCACCCACTGTGACTTTAATTTCGTTGGCCTCAAGACCAGACTGCTTCGCTACGACTTCTCTCACAAGTATAGAAAAGTTTACGAATTCGTTACGGAACTCAGTAGTACTGGCAAATATTCAGACATCTCTTTACACAAGACATTTTCTTTCTCTCTGTAGAATACACTTTCGTAAATGTGGAACTGGGCCGTTCTGGACTATACCAGCAACTATCATGGACAATTTAAAGTAAGCTTTACTTTTCTTCATATGATATTTACTGATTTACTCTTGATCAATGAAGCCGTGGCGTAAATGCAAACTCCATTCTTTCAAAGGCATCTAAACTACAGTTGCTTCATTCATACGAGTGAAAATGGCAAGTGACGAGGAATGTGACACGAAAATAAGGATAGCTTATCGGCTCATTTTCATGAATCCATCTGTCCCTATTATGAAAGTGATGAACATGGCAATGAAAGTGAGATGTAATGGATCACCCAGTGCAAGCAAGCAGTAGCGGTGAAAGTGATATGATCACTATTAAGAAAATGGTGATCAAAAGCAATAACACTGAGTTGAAAGCTTGTCGACAGTTCATTATGGCAGTGAAAATGGGAAGAAGGAGTGCAAAGCAGTGAAGCTCAGAAAGCGACTAGCAACAATCCTGAGAAAAGGAGAAAAAGAAAACTGGGTTTAGGCAAATAAACAGCAAAACGTCAAGGCTTCAAAAGTAACGGGCGAAGCATTGAAGCTTTGCATGTGACAAGGAAGTAACAGTAACAGCTCAAACGTAACGTAGGGGAACAGGAAACTTACGTGATAAGCATAGACTGGTTCTCGCCAACTGCAAGAGAACAGATTATCACGGTTAGAAACCATAACAGCAAACAAAAGACAATCAGTTATCTAAACGGTATCTGAAAACAGATAATCAGATTGAGGAAAAACCTTGATTTACACCACAAAAAGAAAATTACAAAATATTGCAACAAAAAAATTTACTCAGACTATATAAGTAAGTTATCAATACTCGTAAACATAATCAATTACAAGCATCGTTCTATATTGCTCAGTACTGTCTGTAAATATACGAAACAGAGCAGACGTAAGTTACCCTATGCGGACTATGACAGTTTATTTATAGCCTTGAAGCCAAGCCACTTGGGCAGTTTAGCTAATAAAGACCCACAGGAATAGATCACTCAAACAAGGCAACAGCAAAAAGCTATTTCTTTTTTTTTTTTTTACGTTAGTTGAGACGCCACGGGCAAATGAATGCCCTTAATCAAGGCCGTCTCATTAACGCTACATATATCCTACGCCAGGTATACCCATTTCGTCAAAACCAACCCCCTAAGGGAGGATGAACAGCTGGGTTGACTGTGGGCCGACTGCCGCAACCAGGATTTCGAACTCGCTGAAGTCAAGTAGAGGGCGTGGTACCTACCCTGAAGCATGTCCATGTAGGCTCCGTCAGCAATGGCGAAGATGTGAGGTGGGACCTCATTACGCCTCTTGCCCTTGTAGATCTGCACCACACGGTTGGTGTAGATGGGGTAGCGTTTGTAGGGGTTGACGGCGATGCAGAAGAGGCCAGAGTAGGTGTAGATGAGCTTGGAGACGTAGCGGGACTTCAGGTTGTAGAGGACGGAGGCATCGTTGAGGTAGGTCAAGTTGGACATGTCCTCGCATTTCTCGTACTTGGGAGGGTTGACTTGAGCCACAACATCCTTCTTGAAGTTCTTGGTCTCGCCCTTCGCCAGGACGGTGATCAGGTCGCCCTTGGTGCCCTGGATCTCGCCCTCGATGTATCCCTCCTTCTCGTGTGGGATCCAGCAGGACTTCTTCGGGTCGTAAGGCTTGGTCTGGTCGATGCGCTTCTGTTCCAGCGAGACAAACAGGAACTCGGTGGGGTCCGGGTCTGGACCGGTGCTCTTCACGATATGGCCGGGCATGATGGCGGCGTCGGTGTTGTTATCGCTGCTGATGGGTAATCACACGCCGTCCACTTCACACTCGCTAGCACTGCTCTGCAACTCTTCTGCAACAGAAGAATTGGCAACGTAATATGCTAAACGACCCCCTAAAAATTACTGCAAGTAGAATATAAAACACATAAATCGTCCGATCAGTGGGTTGGAAGGGTACACAAAATGGTTTGGCAGTGTGCCCAGGCGTGTGTTGTTTCTTTTTTCTACGAGCGACTGAAGCAATAATCGAGGCCATTTCATTAACGCCCATAACATCAACCAAACTCCTAAGGTTGGATGAACAGCTAAGTTGACTGTGGACCGTCTGCCGCAACCAGGATTCGAACCTGTAACACCTCAAATCAATCCTTCGTGAGCGAAACGGTCACGTCAGCTACGCCTTCAACACAATAACCCGAAATTCATTCATCGTTAGACACGCTGATCCGGAGATGGGGTGGGGACCTAGCAAACGTGGGCCTCCTGACCCACGAGGCTTAACTGTTATACAACGGGGCCGCCCTTAAGGCTGGAGAGGGCCTTCTGCCACAGATGGGACCGTGACAGCCACCGCTGCATCGAGTACTACCAACCTACGAGCACTTTTTACTACGCTTTGCCATCAAGCAAAGTCCGAGTGAAACTAGCTCTAGAGGATACAGTGGTCCGTGAGCCACAGGGAGTAACCACAGCGCCCCCTGTGACTGGGGAGTCGTGCCCCAGGGCCACTCCCTGTGCCCCTAGCGTATGCTAGTAGTGTCTGTATTGTCATGTTGTTCAGACGGTTGCCCGACGGGCTCGTAAGGCTGCTTTGGAAGTTCTGGTCGAGTTCGAATCCAGTTGAACCATGAAACGAATTGTTTATGATAATCTCAAGTCAAAGTGATTTTTGGTTCATTCCTAAGAATGAAGATTTTCTGGAAGCAAAATCCCGATAGCATTTGATTCTTAGAATATAAGTAATTCTAACGTTATCCAACAAAACCTAATATAATCCAAGAAAATAAATTACTTTCAAACAATTACCTTGACGTGGGAAGTCACAGAAAAAAAGAAATGTAATCATGGTTCACGGTTCCTAATAGTCTCGTGTTCACTTCAGGGGAAACCAAAATGCAATAACTAAACAAAACTTGGTTAAGCTTTAATATAATTCTTTCCCCAAGAGATCCTGAACATAATTGCTATCGCATTAGTCGATGTTCACATAGGGTCAGATCCCAGCCTCGATTGTGTTCCGTGATCCTCACTATGAACCTTTTCTTTCCTGATTCATTTTTATTACGAAACTCCGAAGCCGAGACAAATGAACCACAGGCCAATCTTCCATGAACCATCTATTTTCTCTCACATATTTTCTCATTCCGTTCTTATTTCCATAATGAGCAGATATAGCCTTGTATGAGGAAGGTTCCATCATTATCATATACCAGATTCTGACTGGAAAAAAAAAAAGAAATTAGAGGAAGCTAAAGAAAAAAGCGAAAAGGAGATAAGAAAAAAAAATACATAATGTACTTTGGGGAAACACACGAAGTTTGGCCCAGCAGCTCACATTTAACCAGTCAAGTTAAGACCAGCTGCTCTGACGAGGGGGATGTAAAACGTCTGCGGGCATCACCTCAAGACGTATGAGTGAGTCATGACGGTAAAACAAACGCCACCTAAATTTAGCTGAATGCGAAAGTTTACACATGATTACTGAAGAGTTTCCTTTTAAAGCGTACTTCCGCGCGAAGCGGCTCTTGATTTCGATTGCCTCGCCGCGTCAAAACCATCGATCGACATCTTGCCATAAAAAAGAGTGGCATCTTTAGTTTTTCAAACTACTTTATATATATATATCCAGAGAGACACAAGCTGGAAGAGGTTTGAATCGGCGTTACTTACGGGAGAGGAGGCAGCAGACAGCACTGACGACAGGGGCAGGCACCGTCCTGATCACCTGAGGGCATCTGAGGGGTGGTGGGTGGCACCAGCTCCTCATATACCAATCCACCGTGGCAGGAGGGGGAGGCGGCAGGCGGGGGTTAGGCCAGGAACGTCCAATAATAGTTCAGCTTGACAGGTATGGGTGCCGGCAAGTCATCTTCCTCGACCCCAAAGCTCGAGTTACAAGCAGATGCTCATCTCTCGCTGATCAGGGAAACAAGAGGAAAATCAAACGCGTCGAATTTTATGGGCGTCGAAGCATCGACAGCCGATGGATGCCTTAGGGGAATGATTATGACAGGGAGCAGCGCACCCTAGCGAGGCGGTGTGACGGGGTCCTCTCCTTGCGCCTCGTCTGTTTCGTTAACACGAAGCTTAAGCCAAATATAGACTCCCACTTGTGCCACTGTTCTGGCCATGGCGCTTATCAACAACAGTTGTATTTAACAAATTAACGATCAATAATGCCAGTAGACGTAAGGGCCGAAGAACATGATGGTACCGGGAAGTATTAAACACCTTGAGTATAAACTGAGAGTTTTATAAACAAAGCTCAGATTTTGCTTTTTCTAAAGAAGAGAGCATATTCAACCTAAGTTATAAAGAAAGAGTGTGAGCGAATTCTACACAGATCATTCAGGTGTTTATCCCGTTAGATCTAAAAAAAAGAATCGTGATCTGTAAAAACAGCAGCTGCACGGTCGAGCGAGGATGTGACTAGCGTACAAGTCCTCAAACACTGTGAACCCATCTCCCATATTCTTTCAAGACGGACATTCTCCCGTCCATTTCCTTCACCTCGGGAACTCAAGTGTTGGTTAAGTTCAGTCAATGTGTGGATATAAACTTCAGCTGAACACTGTATTGCAGAAACGCCCCTGTGATAGATCTTTAAGAAATAGCAGTCATAAAATACATGTATTCTCATACACAATAACATTTTGAGTTTGAGTCGCAGTATTTACTGTTGTCTCCCGTTTTCTCCCGTCCCTTCTGACATACGTGAGTCATATGAACAGAAAAACGGTAATGAGCGATACGGAATGACTTGAAACGAGCCAAGTCACAAGGCGTGGCAGAAGCTGCCCAAAACCTTCCATTAATCTGCCAGACGTCGACCATAACTCCACACCCTCTGAAGACGGGGCCACTGTTGCCTGCACTCAGGCGATGAGTCGTCTCTTTACAGTGGAAATCCTGCTCAAGATATCTAGGCATATACACCTATAGAAGAATTATATACAGGTATATGCCCTGTCTTCGTCTGTTGACTAAACATATCACAGCCTATTTGGAGAACTTCTCGCTTCAAAGAAACCCATGATTCCCTGCTACTGAGTGTAGTGCAGCCCTGAAACTGCATAAGCCTCTAGAAATGGGTCTTGGAATTACAGGAGGACCTAATCTAAAAGGAGTCTTGGGAAAAAGAATATTAAATCTGCCTCTGTGTGTGTGTGTGTGTGTGTGTTTCTATGGAAGTTCCTTGTATCTTTATTTAGTAATTCTGTAGTGCAAATCTCAATCCTTACATTTTGTACCTTGAAGGATGTAAGCTAAATATTCGACACCTGTTTCTTCTATCAATTTCAGTAATATTTCTATACGGAACATTATCTACTGACAACTATAGCCACACTGTCAATCCTCAGGCAGGACACAGCAACAATTGATACGTTTTATGTACAAAACAGAGCAACAGCGAGGGACAGGAAATGATGCCGCCAGCTTGTGTGTCGTTGTTGACGGACGGTTGGACCACTGGTGGACAGAGACTACGACCGTCGATCGTTATTGGCTGTGGGTAAGAGTGGTCGTTTCTCGGATGCAAATGGATCCAGCAGCTGAACGTAGTGTCGTGTTCTGACAGCGGGTGAGCGACGTGCGCTTTGCTCTCGCTTCTCCTAGAGAGACAATGCTTAAGAGAATGGTGAAAGGTGAAATAATTTTTAGATGAGACGGTACTAGACAGTTTTAAAGAGCTTCAGCTACATAATCTATAACGACTGATTCGTCAACTGGTCAGCGGAATCATGACAAATGCGTAAGAAACATGTGGCCAATGTCATACCAAGCGTGACACACATGACAGAAGTATGACCTCCCCACAGTGTCATAAATATCATACATGTCATAAACATGACTTCCCAACTACCCCCCTAACCCCCCAGCATGACTGCCCGCCCGTTCAAGACATAAACCAGCACACTTCTTCCTCTCCGGAAAATCTGTTTTCTCAGCTCCACCGACACCTACTGTAGATACGCAGAGCAAAAAACGGAACAAAAAAAATTTTTTTTTCTTCATATGATCCACGAGTCTTTCACTCCCTCATGAATACGATCATTTGTCGAGTCTTGTACATGGCACATCTCTAACCCATGCGAGTCCCACCCACCTCATAAATTTCCTCATACTTAATACCCGCAGCTTTTTAAGTGTAGAACGTAAAAACACCCGGTATCGTCTCATCTCTTGGTGCGTGGACGGCCAACTCGCGCTTATTTAAAGAGGCTGAGAGTTTGAGGTGTTGTCAAACGCACTTCTTCTCTTTGCTGCTTGATAATTCAGAATAGACACACGCACCCTACACGCTTTCTTTTTTTTTTTTTTTTTGGGGGGGTGCGTATCTGCCACCTTACCACAACAGACGCAGACCATCGTCGTCGTCGTCGTCTTCCAGATCGAAGACCCGAACGTCCGTTGCCAACACAAATAATACGCATACACTCCTCTCTTAGAGACTCCCCACTTCGACAGCCCTCTCCTAGCATTCCAGACTTCGACAGCCCTCTCCTAGTATCCCAAGCTGCTCTGGCAGCCCTCTTTCAACACACCAGGATTCTACGACCCTCTCCTAAAAACCCGAGCTTCAAAAGCCTCGCCCCAGTAACCCAAGACTCAACAACCCTCTTCTACCACCCCTACCATCGTCGGCTCTCTCTCCCGAAAGGACAAAAACTTCAAGAAGCCTCGTCCCAACATTGCCGAGCATCGAGAACCCTAACCCAACATTTCGGGTGTATCAAGCGACCCCATTCCCCCAAGCACCTGGAGCACATATACCATTTTCTATCTTTCGACACACCAGAGACAGTTTCCCACTCTCCCTACACGCTAACCCCGATGTGTACTTCCATATCAATGCGCTCGAAATTGCTGATCTTTACTACAGTTTCAGCCCGACGCATCGCTCTGATGACAACTCTTGCGCTTCAACGTCGGCCTCGGATAACTCCCGCTCGTGAAGCAAGAAGATCACTACACCCGCATCACACAGTTCGAGATGGAAAAACATTTGCGATGAAATAAAAAATTACGGGGGGAAAAATCTGAGAGGGGGGCGTAACAATGCCAGACCTCACGATAAACACCGAAGATAACTAACTTAAAATGGCGACCTCAACGGAAAAAATGAGAACTGTTTCTCCGTCAGACTGACTAAATTTTTTTAACAATTTCATCAGGTCTACAGACGTTACAGAATTCTGACCCAGTGTTCGTGACACTTAACAGGGCGCTGGACACGTCACAGTATTGCACAGGTCAAAAGGCGCTCGACAAACACGTCACAGGCGCTGAACACACACACACATACACACACACACACACACACACACATAGAGGACCTCCGCACAAGGTTATTTTCGGGCCTCTGCCGGATCTCTGTCGAACCCGGGAGGAGCCTCCCATCCCTAGAGCCTTCTGAATACCCAAACGGATGACACAGATCGACTTACTTCAGTGTTACGTGTTTATTACATCATGAGAGACTTTGTTAGACTTGAATGACTTCAAAGAAAACCAGCGAATCACTAATAAATCGATGATCATCTAAAATATCTTTTCTATATTGTATCAAATGGTTTCCGTAAAGTTTAACGACTATGGACGTCGAGGAAAGTCTACTATAATTTCTGGGTCACGTTAGCAAACTTCCAACGCCCTGGCACCTTCCCTAGAACTAGTTAACTTACTGAAGAGGTCAGTTCAAGGGCTTAACGATCTCATTTCTGGCTTCTCTCATACTATCGGATCAAACTTACTAGACCCCGCAGGTATATCTACTTTGATTCCATTCAAAGCTTATAGTATACATATCTTGACCTTCTGTGTCAACACGTTGCAGAATGTTCTCCTCACCAAGCAATGGGACAGGACCTGGGACATGAGCTTGTATCCTAAACGACCAAACCTTACTCCACACTTCGTTCTCTTACTTTCAACCTTATTCTACCATATATATCTCTCCCCTGGTCCCTTCTCCCTGTAATCCTTAATCTCCCCCAAGAGATGGGGAGAGAGATCAACCTGCTACTCTCATACCTCCCCCCAAACCTGGTTCCAAACCTCTGATCTCCCCACAACCATCTCTTCCCCAACCCTAGCGCCTTTCCCTCCCCCTCCTCCATCAACGGAGTTTAAAAATCTATGTTGCTAAGCTCCCGAAGGCCACGTCCTTTGAGCTAATAATGTACCCCCCCCCCTCCACTTGGGTATATCCATGTTTATTTACACTCTCCTCATTCATTTAGCCGTAAAGGTGTCAAGGAAGACGTGAACAAGAAGCAAAACCGCCGTCTTCATATAAATTGCTATGAGTCACTAGCGACTATGACACCTGATGTTTATTGCCAGAGATTGGGGGCGTCTGTCAACACACACGCAGCTGTTCGCGCTAATAGCTCCGGGCCACACACCTTCTTCACCCACCCTCCCACCCACCCACTCACTGGATGAAGCAGCTGGAGGAGTTTAGGATCGTTACTCTTGAACAAACGGGTGATTATTAATATATCTACGACCGCGGATTGGCGCCAGATGACCAGTTCATCCTTTGATCTGCAAGCGTGACGTGAGAACTCTCTCCCGCGTGCCCGAATGTTGGAAGGGACTTTCACACTATGTAAACACTGACTAACGCATCTGATGTGGTGACAGATAGACGGTTGTAAAACTGTCAACGAATCACTCTAACTAATTTATAACCAATTCGCTATCAACGGTGGATCATAAAGAGGGATAAGCATCTTGAATGAATATTTATGAAGTACAACGTCACCCTATTTAGGGGGGAAAAAGGCTTCTCACTCACTCCCGAAGACGAGCAGTATGAAGGAGACAGTGTGGCACAGGTGGCGATCCGTAACATTATTGTAAAAAGGACCTTCCATCACTGACACCATTCCTGTTTCTTTTTTCCCCCCATCTCCACTCAAGGGCCCTGAAGTACGAGCGCTTGATCGACGTAATTGTTAGTGCCACACGCAGCCTCCTTTGGGTTAACTCTCCCGGCGTTGGGTCTGTGTTCATCGACTCAGAATTGACTGGAATCTTTATTCTTTACCGAGTTACTTCAAGAGCATATTTAGTGCTGGACAAATTCAATCACGCGAGATGTTTCTAGTTCAGAAGACATTCTGAGGAGTTGGTTCAAATTCTGTTTAATCTAGAAATGCCCGAGAACTACTAGCACCACCAACCCTTCACCGATTCATTCATTCAGATGTCGCAAGTACAATACTGGTTCGGACTAGAGCAGCGCAAGTGAATCCAAGCGCTTTCTGCATTTGCCATGTTGGAAGCACTTCGATGTGCAAGTGACAGAAAACATTCTCGATCTGATGTGTACACAGACACATTGCTCACTAAATGCCTCATAATTTTCCTCTGTGATGTCTGCTTCCACAAGAGTTACTCTCACTCCTTTTACGTTAGCATATGACAAATGAGTACGCGTGTGCCACCGCTTGCCAAGTGTGGATGAAGATGATATCAAAGCCTTCACTTCTTTCTCACGTTCTGACACCGATTTCATAATGTATGGTAGTTTAGAGTCTAAACATTCGGCCTTATCTTTTTATGCTCCACCTACGGAGAGAATTCGTAAGACACAAGTTTGGAAGAGGAACGCGTTTTATTAGGCCATGTCATTAACATTTTCAGTAAATCTTCACTAAGGAGAATCCATTCTCTCTCTCTCTCTTTGAAAGTAACTCTACAATAAAGATAACATAATTACTAGACTAAGATGTCATCCCTGGAAACAGACTAGAGAGATACTAAACGAAATCAAACACATGCTTGGCAGGGAATGGGAGACGAGTGTTTAACTGTATCGCCAGAATCGAGAGAGATACACGGAATGGCTACAGAAATATTCCAAAGAAGGATCAGACAGATGGATAGTTTAACGGAAGGTAATACTGGCTGACCGTCGAACAAGCAACGCATGTGATGAACCAACGAGAGGCGAGTGACAGAAACAGCGTTATTCAGCAAGCGGTGAGCGGTACGCGCTAGCCATGCCATCATGACAATCGACAAAATCTCACGATTGACGGATAGACAGACAGGTCGGTATTCTCTTGCCCCTCTACAGTGAATGAACTGACAGAAGAGAACCTGTTGGAATTTAACGAAGACTAGCAAATTAGCACAACTTCTGAAGGCATCACAGAGTTGAAAGGTAATATCGAGACTGACGCACCGAGCACGCCAGGTGTCTGGCCGATACCGGAATGAAAGTGTTCACTGCGAGAGATATAGAACTACCGTTGAAAATGTTTACTGTATTCATTAGAGGCAAATTTGCATACAGCTGTAGCTATGGTCGAATTTGAATACAGCTACGGTTATGGTCACCAACCACTCGTTAAATATACGACCCATTTGGGATTGAAAGACTCTTGGCTCTTCAAGACTAGAGAGAAGAGAACGACAAACGATAGTCAACCCAACAGACTGTTGGAGTAAAGGGCAATTTCACAAAGGGGTATAAGCCTCCTATCACGAGAGAGTTATCAAGTTTGGAATGTGAAACAAAACGTGTATCAAACCAAAAACATACGAGAGACCCGCAAGAAAGTGGGACATGTGAAGACTCTCCCGGAGGAAATAAACAGCCACAGAAAATACTTAAAAGAAAACTTGATATTTGGTTAAAGATGGTCCCAGAGGAAACCAGGACTGACGAATATTTTGTCTTGGGACTCTCTCTCTCCCTCTCTCTCTCTCTCTCTCTCTCTCGCTCTTGACGGATCGTTGGGAAAAGGGAAGCGCCAACGAGCCACTCCGTCCGTCCGTCCGTCCGTCAGAGGACTTCCTCCTGCAAGGGGGCCGACCGGCAGGGGTCCTAGTCATCCCCCACCTCCTACATATTACATTCTGATGGCAATATTTACGTCATCTGTCCCGTACCAACTTCCCCAACAACGACCTCTGTGTCTCTGGTCTCCCCCCCAACGCGAACTGCTGTCAGCGACTTGAGCCTCGGGCATTAAAAAAAAAAAAAAAAGAATTAATGCACTGGCTTTCTCCAAAGCGTCCATGGGTCACCCTCCGACCTCCATCTGCTGCGCCGACATCATTGGTTCTCTGTGAGCGGGATGTGAACTACTTCTCATCGGCTGGTCAGATGAAACACGGGCCTTTCCCCAGTCACAGTTTCGCGATTCTGTCTGTCCGCCTCTTCCATCCTGCGCCCCCCGGTGGCCCCTTCCTCACTGCTTGCTCGACTGTCTTCCTGCCGACAGTTGTTACTGCCGCCTGCCCCACCACCTGCTACTCCTTGCCCATCTTGTCCTCTGCCCCATCCTGCATCTTGCCCACCCCTGGCGCGGCCCCAGGCTCGCTCTCTCTCTCTCTCGCGAGGGGAAGGAGGGCGGCGCGGCGGGGCAACACTATTCTGGTGTTGGCACCAGACGCCACGCCGCCCGGCCCGGCCACTGGGAGGGCCCGGTTTACAATTACACTTAATACTGCCAAGGAATGCCGCCGCCGCCGCCGCCGCCGCTCCCCATCCGAGACCTGTACACACTCGCGGCCACCTCTTGCCATGCCCTGGGCTGCCCTGCCCTGCCCTGCCAGACCTGTAGACGATGGGAGCCCCTCCTGCCCTGCCCTCAGCTGCCAGACTCCTAAAATCCCAACAGCCCTCGACGTGATCGTAAAGTCACCAACCACGTCCCTTGTTCACTAACCCAGCGAGCTCCCGTACTGGTGCCCCCGGCCCAGCTGGCCCTTAGGTTAAGGGTTCCCTACCCACTTGCCCTAGATCCTGAAGTCCCTTAGAACACACATCATCCGATCTGATACGAATGATCAATGAATAATATAATCACACACGGGACACACACACACACACACACACACACACACATACACACACACACACACACACAGACCACATAAGGAACAAAAGTAAGAAAATTCTACCTTCAAACATTTCAAGAACGCCTCTACGGGGTGAATATCACATACACTGTTGCTCTCTGTTAATCTGTGTGACTTTTACGTAAAATTACTTTCGGTTCTCGCCTTACCCGAGTCTTTTGATGATAAATTCCCTACTCGACTTTATGTTTTACGTAAAAATCATAATCTTTAGCATCGACCTGGTACCGAGTGGGCTCCTCGACCTGGTACCGTCCAATATTCGTAATATTTTTTGTTATTCCTAATCACTTAATCGCTCACTCATTTTCCCTCGATTTTTGTACATTACAGATTTTATTTCTTGGGTGGGGACAGGTCTACCCAGCGGAAATGGTAAAGAATTTGATACTAACAGACTGACTTTACATCAAACATTATTGTGTCTCACCAAAATGTGAAAGGATTTAAAGATAACAGAGATACGAATCTTATCAAAGGAGCGACTAGGTAAAAATTTTGATCTAATCAAGCAACCGTATAAAGCAACCTATATATCATCTTCGTCATTTATCAAAGGTACAGTCTCCGTGTAGTAGTTTGTGTTCACATTCACTGTATAAAACCATGCGCTACGCTTGGTCTCGTTTCAAATACATCATTATGGCTTCATATAAACAAAATCAGATGTAGTGGATGCATCTTTGGTGAACCTTTCATATTAATGACAAAATTGATATCATGTTTTCGGGTCGTAAAATCGGAATTCCTGCTATTCAAAAATGACTTCAGCGTGGAGGCAAACACAGCTTCTATCAGTCATGGGTTTTGCTCCCTCAAAATGTAGACTATGATCAAAGTTTTTGCGGAGGTCTATTATTTGTAAAGACGTTATGACATTGGGTGAGCAGGTGCTACTTAACCTGAGGCCCACGCCTCTCAACACCCGGGTTTTCCCTTGTGTGTGTGTGTGTGTGTGTGTGTGTGTGTGTGTGTGTGTGTGGAGTGGGGGAGTGAGGGAGGCTACAGTATAAGTGTTGGAGAAGATGGGAGTGAAGGTGTGGCCAGGCCTTTTGGTCGGCTGGAGTGAGTGAGGGAGACAGTGAGGGAGAGAGTGAGGCTACCCGGGTAGGTAATACCTTGGCCAAGACCCCACACAACAGGAATAACCACCTCACACTTTCTGAGCTTACGTCCTCACAAAATCACGCGACCCACTCACACAGACACCCGTAGTGTCTGCTCTCTCTCTCTCTCTCTCTCTCTCTCTCTCTCTCTCTCTCTCTCTCACTACACGGTAGCAAATGGACCAGAGGAGGCGTCTGTTCTAGGCTAGAGCAGACGCCTCCTTGGCTACGGTACTCTTAAGCGTTGTTCCGCTATCTCCCCCTCACCACCGAGCTGAACTCTCCAGCCGCGCACACACATATATTCACACATATATCAGCCGTCTCAAAGTCACGTTTCAGTACTTTATTAATTAATGGAGGAATGGGTATCCTCTCTACATAACCTCCTCAGTCGTCACGGTAAAGATAGTTAGAACTCTCTCTCGGTAGGGTCAAAAATGATCTGAAAATCCTTGTTTTATCAGGCAAAAAATAAAGCACACTTTCTTAAAGACTAAAAATCTACAAAACGTTGAATTTCTCCATCTTTACAGTCTATCCAATTCCCAAGGTGAATTACGCAACTGTCCCATAAATCTGCTTCTTTAATAGGAACGCAAGACCACGCTGCTGGTTTTACACGCAGAAGTGAGGTTGTGGGTCCTCACTTTATAGGACCTCCGGCCGGACTCTCCCAACTCTTCCCTGATTGGCTGGAGAGAGACTTTCGTGCGCTTGCGTGTGTATGTAGCAGTCGGGGATTGGTCTTTCTGCGTGTTTATTGCCCGTCTGACTACAGGGTAACGGTCGTTAGTTTAAGCTGTGAAGTCGGTAGAGGTCAACTACCAATTCTTAAGTCACGTCACGATTCATTCTCTTTACGTAAATGCTGTTGAGAATCTTCAGTCCGTTACGGAAACAGGAAACGTAACGCAACGGGGCGGAAACGTAGTTTCTGTGAAATGTATTCTGAAAATGTCGTACGATCCCTGACAAAGTAGTGAGATGAAGGACAATGCAATGCACAGGAAAGCACAGCGGATGTTTTCTGTAAAGTATTTATGTAAGCAAACACTCGAGAAATGTTCGCTTTTAATATTTACGTGGAATTCGTGCATCTTCCTTCGTTATATAACGCTCAATTCCTCAGTCTACCTTGAGGATTTGTATACATATATTGTATACGATGGGAATTCTACAGATCTGTCCTATTGTTATACGTTCAAAGTTTCTCAAGACATTTTCATTGCTTCTACGAGAGGTTTGTCTAAACGAAGAGCTAAAGAATTTCTGAACCTGCCATGGTTTGGATGTACTAACCAACAGGCCGGCTGCCAAATCCAAATGTAGTTCACTTATTGGATAAGACTCTCAACACATGCCAGTAATGATTGTGAATATATGGAAAATAGGACGAAAAATCTAAATAATTTTGATCATTTAAAGTTCATATCGGAAGAGACATAGAACGAAAAAAAAAAAAAACACTACTTGATATTTTCAAAGTCAAGACGATATTACCAGGTCGTCTCTAAGGAACGTTAATCACATGCACAAAAAATTTATACCCTGCCCCCTCATCATGCAGGTCGGCAGCGAGACCTGTTGTGAAACGTGCTTTATACTCGCACTCCTCAAGGCCAGGGCCACCTCTACCCACGAGCGGATTACTAAGGAAATCGGGTATAAAGTTTCCCCCCCCCCCCAACACACACACTGCCCAGTAATACTGATGCTACCACTACATGTTGTTGGGTGGGTTCGGGCAGTCCATCTGTCTAAGATGACGAGAACTGACGGATGTCATTAGTCGTAAAGTAATGAGGGTGTCATCAGCAGCCAGGTAATGGCCTGAGGTGGTCACTGTTCGCGAGGTAATGGCATCAGACGAGGTATACCATTGCTCAAACCCCATCCCCTGAAGCAGTTTTGTTGGCTTTAACTCTCGCATCATTCCCGACCCCTCCAGGTCTTCCAGTCTGAGTGAGATCCAGCGAAATCATCTCTGCGTATTTTCCAAGCTCAAATATCCGTCGTACTTGGTGCAAGTGATCCAGCAGGAGTCACGGCTTGTCACTAAAGACGGTTAATCCATGGGAGGATTGTGCTGCTGGAGGCCCCTGTCATAATGGACAAATGTATGCCTCCAGGTCTTCCAAAGACCGCGTCTCTCTCCAGACTGTTCGTCATCTGAGGCTTTCAATTGTCTCGTTTCTTTTCCTAAAGTTCATCCATTAAATCCGCGTTGAAATCCAACCGTAGACTGTTCACTTCTGTTTAAGTTTTAAAGTCATTGTGTAAACATGTTTCCCGCTCAACTTCAGGCTCAAGTAAATAACAATATGGACACAAAAAACTCTTGTCTTCGTCCAAACGAGTCTCTCAGCAACCAATATTTCATTTGTTTGAAAAACAAATGTTAATTCTTAGTTGCGTGTCTTAGGCTTTCTGAAGCTCTGATGGAACAGAGGTGAATGTTTCAATACTTCTAACTTACGTTCGAGATACAAACAGGCTCAAAAAGATTTCGACTCTGAATGGTATACTTGGTGGACCAAAGCACGCAGGAATATTCGCATTATATCACCTCTACCACACGACCTGCAGATGTCGATGACATTCACATTATCATGTACCTTCGCATACCAGGACCACCGCTTTGATGGCTTTATTGCCAACAGATTCACAGTCGATCTTGCCATTCATGTTTGCAGTAGATGTGGTCACAAAAGCAAACCTCTTCCACGGTCGAGGCGCTCCCGAAAACTTGCTGTATTGTATACATTGTCGAGTCGGCTTGTGAAGTATTACTACTAGTTATCATCCCTGGGGAGGAGAGAGAGAGAGAGAAGGCAAAGAATACTGTATCGCACGCATCTCCCGCCTGTCATATTGGGTGATAAAGAGGGACGGGAGAGAAAAGAGAAACCCTCGCCTTCTACCTCCTGTGTTATCACTTCATAAAAGAAACTACTGAAGAAGCAAAACGTGGATTTTTTACACCAAGGTTCAGTCGTCTGTTCTGACGCTGCCTTCCCACGGTGGGGGGAGGAAAAGACGAGCTGGTATCATTCGCCTTTTTTAATACACCGAACATCCTCTCTCCTGCCTCGATGATGTACCGTCGGCAACAGAAGAAAAACGGCCTTATTTGCACTCGTCCAATCTCTCTCTCTCTCTCTCTCTCTCTCTCTCTCTCTCTCTGCCTTCATCAACCCGTGCGTGTGTTGGGAGAGGGGAGGGAGAGAGAGAGAGAGAGAGAGGTGGTGTTTGAAATTTATATGACTGACGCTGTTCCCATTTCTCTCCAGCTGCCGGCAGCTCTTGGCCTTACGAAATACGCGAGTTTAAATTCGACACCAGAGCACGGGCTGGGCTACCCACATCCACGCTCTGCCTCATCCTCTCTCGCGTTTGTTCCTTTCATTAATAATGATGAAGAATATATATATATATATATATATATATATATATATATATATATATATATATATATATATATATGTCTCTGTCTGTTCAACTGATTTACAGACTCACCAGCAGCCAAAAGAGGAGAACAGAGAAAAAATAAAACTATACAGACAGTGAGACTATACACAAAACCGGGGCTGTTAAGCGCACACGTTTGGGTGGGAGTCTAGTGATTACTGATGTACACTGTAGTTGGAATAGGGCTGTTGATATAAGCGGTTATTACGAGCTGGGACGGATGCGAGGTGGTTCGGGTGGTGAACTGCAACTCAGGGACGAGGGATCTCGGTTGGCAAGAGGTGAAGGTGGCGGGAACGGTACTGATGAAACTTCGGAACTTAAGAGAAAGAATGATCTTGAATGTCTTTCTTCCGTACATTTTCCAGTAGGGCCGGTCCTATAGCAGAGGCATAGGAAGAAAATGAGAGGCGGTATACACGAGTTTGGGAAGGGTGACAGTTGTGTGAAAGTTCATAAGCTCAGGTGTGTGTGTGTATGTACGTAAATGTACATATATACGAGTGTTAAACAATTTTCTTGTGAATGAAAATGTTTAAATGTATATATGTGCCTTAATGTGTGTGTGTGTGTGTGTGTGTGTGAGTATTTCTATATGTGCCTGCATCCTCTCTCTCTCTCTCTCCTCCCTGGCATATGACAGCGTGGAGATCTAATTTCTCCTACGGCCCCTCTCTTAAGGCTGCGGGATTAAAGGCATTTTGCTTTTAATATCTGAAGCGAGGATGAAATCTTCCCACCGCGAGATTTTGGCGCGTCCGTATCAAGGCGGCGGCGGCGTTGGGTGGTGATGAACAGCGCAGTTGTTTTCAAAAGTAAAATGATCTGAGAACCGGCGGAGGTGGACCACTTGGCCCAGTCCCAGGAAGGAGCCTCCAACGACACGCTCCTGTTTCCCACAAACCGCTCGAGGTTATTTCAGTCCCCTCGGGCCGGCCGGCTGTTCTCCACCTCACCAGTGTCATTCCAAATATTAGATATCAAGGCAGCCAGCTCCTAGCCTCTCCTCTCCTCCACCAGGCAGGTACTCCGTGTTCGAGTACAATTCATCTCCAGAGGCGATGATAATTCACGTCCGGTCGCGCGTGACAAGCCAAGCTTCGACGTTTATGCCTAAATTTGCGTAAATCGCCTTTGTTGACGTAATGCCAGTTTTTGCACGAGTTTGCTAGCGTAGCAACGGACTTATTTCTAACCTGTGCCACATCAGAGAGCTGTGAATGATGGAAAAGGAACTATTAATTCAAGCACAGTTCTTTTTTGATACGTGCTGGTTGGGCGCCTCGATTAAGCGACGCGCCCGCGGGAGGAGAGCGAGCCGAACAAAGGGGAAGGCTAACGGTCGCCCGCCAGGCCGGCCACTGTGGTGTTGCCATCGTTGTGCACTTTGGGTCGATTTTTCCCCGCAGGCTATTCGTGGAGAGGTCACGGTGAAAAGACGAGGGAAAAGAGTTATGTAGACTGCAGAAGTCTTGTTTCTTAAGACTTTATAGTACGTCTGAAGTTACAGGAGTTTGTGGCTTTATGTTGGATTGGGCCAATGTACCTTTCGTTAACATTCTTCTCTTATGATACAAGGTGTACGTATGAAGCTGACTATTGTACGTATTTCTTATAAATGTATAGAAAAGACGAAATTCTTCTTGATCAATAAGAAATGTATTATTCAAACGGCAATGAATGTTTATTTTGCATGTAGCAAAATCTTGTCTTAATGTTTATCTTATCTCTCCGCAAATGATCTCTTTTAAGCTCCTAACCTTAAACCTAAACACTCTTCTGAGGATGATTCCACTTTAAAGACTGCAAATCACTTCTAAAACTGTTGCTTTCTTTCTCGTGCCGAACATACGTCACCTCAGGTTTGGACAATTCGAATCCGCGCAAGACCTCGGAATGGGCTTAGCAGATCTAGGTTAAATCTATAAGCGCTAAAAAAGCAAGTTCATTTGATATTCGAGTTCCACGCTTTGGAACCTCTGTCCTGTTTCAAAGCACCATAATTCGACCCTATAAAAAGTATAAACACGTTGGACGTAACCACACATATCCTCCACTAAACTCTGCAGACCCAGTACAGTCATCACCACAAAGCCTGTTTCCCTAAAGCTGGGACTTCACTGTTAAACAGGGGCGTTCAAGTATTTTCCTTGAGAACACCTGTGTTACATCTGGAGTGGCCATCTCTCTATTGGCGAGAATGGAACCATCCCTTCTGTATCCTGCGATGCTGCTTCTGTTTCTCTCTTTCTCTCTCTGTTTTACAGGTATCGTTTCTGCCAATAGTACCGTGATGTGCAAGTGTGTCTCCCACCAAGGTTTGAATCCTAGGAAGGTACGCGCCCGGGCTGTTGCTTCCCACATTTTGTGTGTGGGAACCGCCGCTCTGAGGAATGACCAGCTAAATTGTTGAACTGTCTTCCTCCTATCTTATGACCATTCTACATTTAAGTCATGTGTACCAACACCTACGAATCCCTGATTATAGTCTGCGTTATTATTCCTTTCACCCTACATGGCCTGGAATAGGAAATGTTTTGCAAAAGCCATGTCGGTCGGTCACAGTGACAAAAAAAATTTACATATATAAAGCGGATCAACATTGTGATTATTTACTTTACCAAGGTTTTCGTCTTGTCCACGAAGTGTTAAAATATGTTAACTATCAAAAAGCTCTTTAAATTTTCACCTACTGTGCTAACTTAACTAATTCAGCAGTGTTCACATACTTTGTAATTAACAATGAGCTATGAACACAGCGTTTATGTACCAAATGCTTCTGAAGCATTTGAGGAACAAAACCTCTGGAGCTATGCATTATGAAGTATCTCCAGATGATCAGTTTTAAACTGTTACATTATATTAAGGTCACCTTAATCTATCTACACCAGCGACATGCGGCATCACCCGTCGCACTGAGGAAAAAACGGGACGCAAAAAGTTCTGCAATTTGTGCGTAAGATATATCTAAATAAACTCTCACATCTTGAGTTTTCTACCATAGGAATTTACATTTGTAAGTTCCATGAACGTACCCCAAGAATTCAAAAAAAAAAAAAAAAATCACGCATGTATACTAAGATTATGATATATACTTTACATCTTGGAATATACAGTAGGGTAGGGGACCATTCTGAAGGAAGCTATATGAATGAGCAACGACTTTAAGAATTCTGGGAACTAATCTAAACAAACCAGGTCTGGCGAGCCCCCCCAAAAAAACATCTCATAAAACCTTCGATACTCAAGTCTGTCATTCAGTGACTGGTTCGATTCTCACGTAAGTCGGGCTCTTTGGTGATTCAGATCTATGCAGAGGGAAGAATATGATTCCTTCACAATGCATTATCTATCGAGTCTTAAAGCGTTTAAAAAATAATGGATGTACGTATATTTAGCAAGTTCTGCCTCACGTCTTGGTTCCAGCACTCGGCTGCCACTAAAATCAAAACCATATATACATAAACTGAGCAGTAACACGGACGATGGAAACTACAGAGACGCTCTTGACGAGCAAGAAACCTATACAGAGATTGCTTTCGTGATTCAAGTAACGCTCGTGTGGCAATGACTCGCGTAAATCACCTGTCTGATTAAAGCCAATATGAGGGCATCGCCTCGGGATATCATCCCTGATTGGAAAGCGCCTCAGCGAGGGAGACAAAATGTAGACCAACACACACAAAAAAACAACTTTACAAAACTCAAGTGAGTTATTTCCGCGTTCCTCGCGTGTGGTGCGGACTTTTGCTGCCACATTCCGGCGATACTTTCTGCTCTGCTTCGGCGGGAGACGAATACTGTACGACAACGCGCACACACCGTCAGCCGTCCTCGCGTTGCCGGCCAACTTCCCTGGCAGACGTACGATCATTAGAGTAAATACTGTGATTCCCCTGAGGTCCATATCTCCAGCAGGGGGATAGACACTCTCCCCTCCTATATTATTACTTTCCAACTGAAAGAAAACTGAGGATGATGATGCCAATCGAGGGTTTATCCCCATAGCTCAATCGTCTGCACCTGATGCTACCTCGCTATGGCGGGAAACGGCGAATAATTATGAAAAAAGAAAAATAGTCTTACAAAGCTGCTTTTTCGGGCGACCTTGACCCAAGACGCTTCAAAAGCCAAGCGGACGAGCGCAAGGAACGGAACCGGTTCCAGTCACGATGCCGGTTGTTTAGGGACGGCGCCAGTTGTTCTGAATACGGACGGCGCCGGCTGTTTTAGGTACAATGATGGCTTTGAGCTTACAGTGCCGGTTATTCGAGTGAAGAGAACCAGCAGTTTTAAGCCCGGTGCCGACGATTGTGGGTACGAGACCGGCTGTCGTGGGTACAGATCCTGTCGTCTTTACACCCCCTCATTGGCCCAGCTGAAGGCATAGTGGCTTTTCCCCGCTGAAGTAGTGTTCTACACTGGTGTGACGCAGAGCAGGGCATCACAGAAGCCCTTCAGCTAACGCCAGGAAAAGGATTTCTTATATTACACACACAAAAAAAAAGAAAAAAGACTACAGCAAGCATGGTTCTATCACTATGTCTAGTTACAAGGCCGCTGTGTACTACTTAGAACAGTGCGTCTATGCCATAACTAACTAACCCCAATGTAGGTACACAGACAACGGCGACACAGATAAACAGTTCAGTGTTCACAAAGACCATGTCTGGTGAAACGGGAGCCGAATTCGTAAACAGAAACATGTTTCTCACCGCTGTGAGTTTTCCTGTTTCGTAAACACCGACTGAAACCTTTGCTGTCCTCATAAATACTAACACGATCTACTCCCTCGAACAACAGTCTTGACCGCTACTAATCCTGTCCGTAGGTCGTCCAAACACCAGATAAAAACAAGAAATATAAAATCGATTGTCTCAGCAGGTGAGGTGGCTATACACCACAGAATCCTCTCTCAACTGTACACTTTCATGTCTCACTACAGCCACAGGAAACCTGCCAGATACGTACCGTAACGCATCAACCTACAGTCTTATTATTACAAGAATGATATAGTCATCTCATATACCATGACAGTAAAACTCTCACACAGCGGAAGGAGCGTTGTGGCTGCTTTGTGAACAGCCAGTCAGTCAAATCCCACTGACAAGTGACGAAGGTCTGCCAAAATCCTAGCATTCCCCCGTCCAAGCCTGGGCCACAGGACCCACAGTTTCATTTTCAGTATCTCATTCGCAGACGGATGGGAGGGAGGCTAAGGAAAGACCGGAGAAGTAAGACAGATTGTAGAGAGAGAGAAGGTAACGTTAGTCTGTATGGTTATAAGTGTTGATGAAGTGGGTTACTGTGGCTTACTGTCTGATGGTATTATTTCTGGTGGCGTATTTCAGCCCAAACTCACTCGCTATTTCTCATTCCTAATGTTTTTTTCTTTTCTTTCTTCTCCCTATTCATCCCTTTCTGAACCCTCAACCATTTCAACACTGGCGGAACTCTCTCTACCCTATGACCTGACACTTAAGTTTTTTTTTTTTCTTCTACTTCATCCAAAATTCGTAAATACTTTCCCTTGTCTCTTCCTTTTCCCTTTCATTAACCTTTCTATTGACTCAATTACGACCTGGCCTTTGATGTGGATGTTTGTCCGTGATTAGAGCCTCCAGCATATAATTATATCGTATACAAACAGAGGGTAGAATATGGAGTCCCTCTGGAGTGAGATCATCGACAAAGACAATAATCTTTTCCGTCCATGACGATGATACAGCCTCGCCAAAATGACTTCCTTTACGTACTCCAACCTGTTGGCTGGAGCCATTTGCTAGTACATACATGTGTGTGTGTGTGTGTTACGGGACTTCACCTGCGCGAGGTTACACTGCGGGAGTGTATTCACAGCTGAGCAAAGAGAGCACACAGTCTCGTTATAGAATTTCTCACTCGTAACGGGTTCATCATCATCATCACCATCTTCCTGCTACGTACAATGCGTTACTGAACTGCGCTCGGAAAAAGTACAGTCTCTTCAAAGAAATAATCAATCACCTCCCCACAGGAGTCTGCATTTCCTAGCTACTGGAAGTAGCGCAGGTAAGGACGGCAGGAGCCATTTAGAAACATGTCCGGGGAAACACCAGGAATATTTCGAGGAGATTGGTACTGGGGTGATTATAAATAGTTAATATGCATGACGAGTAGGATGTTACCGGACTCCACCTGCTTGTGGTAACACGCGCGTGAAACGTTACTGTAGACGAGGTTGTAACACCGTCACAGTCTCATCTAGAAACTTCTAAAAAGGAGTCCTTCATCCTTTACCTGCTGATGATCGTAGCGCAGACCCCGTAAAAATGGTCCTTGGGCTATACATAATAATGAGATTAAATACACAGCCATTCAAGTAATCTACGTAATTGATCAGGTAAAATTACTCTCCAAACAGGGAGGCAGGTCTGTAGAGAAGTGTTTAGCAGTCTTCAGCACTCGTCATATTCCTAGAAATCCACTTCAGTTCACAAAATCATTCGTGGAATCATTTGATTACAAAATCCTTCCCTCATAGCAAAATGACTCAATCACAAGTCCCTTCATTAACTATGACAAGTCACAGTTCATTTTCAGTTTCAATACTTTGTTCCTTGATAGAGGAATCGGGAACCTAGTGCTGTCATTAGGTACCCCTGTACAACAATACCAGAAGCATCTGGTAAGGAAGTTAGGATTTCCTTCAACACAACAGTATTATTTTCATAATGTCTGGCCAGTATGGGGAGGGTCATCGTGTCTCCTCCGTCAAGGGGGTCGTGGAGTGACGGTCCAGCAGGCGTCACGGAAGCCGTTGTTGTGTGACAAGTCTCTAAACATCCTTTCGCCTTTTGCTCGCACAATTGCCCCACTTATTCGTGGATTCTCAAACTATTCGTGGCTGATCATAGCATACGCGCTCGCTCACTCCTTCGATCTCTGGACGACCGAGTCCACCTGTTATCATCTGACTGCTTCGACTGGCTGAGGAATCCTGCTACATCATTCAATCCCATCCCTCTAAAGCTCTGGCTGTTTATAAACTGATACGTGAAGGGATAACCAACTGGTTAGGTTAACATTATCACAAACGCCTCGAGGGTACATCTACAATTGTAGCATTAACAAAACATCTTTAACCGTTCTGTGCGCACTCTCGTGTGTTCTCCATCGGCCAAACAATGCCTGGACGGGGCGTCGTTCAAGAAAATGGATACCAATGCATGAAAATGTTCGACTGGCAATGCACACTCGTCCCTTGCATCAAACCATGCATGGAGACGACAGAACTCATGCCCAGAATCATCAGATCATGCATGGACTTCTTCTCCAAGCCCTATTAGAAGCCTTAAACATAAACGATCATTGCAGTCAGAAAGTCTCATTTATTATTGTGATTTTTACAACTGTGCCAGACGTTTACGGGTTTCTGATGAAGCGCCAATCCTCTCGTACCCTACTTTTAGCCTCAATAGGTAAACAGATCAGCTGGCACTGTAGCAAAGACCCGTCAAAATAGTGGGGGTTGGGAGCTATTTTCATATGAATGAAATTCCTTGGCTGCCAATATAGGCACCTATTTAGAGGCGGTAGTGAGGACTTTGGTGCTGTTTCTGGCGCACTACAGTTGCCGCCTCTTAATCATCAGTCTTGACACGTAGTAAACATTCGCATCTTCACTATTCTCAATCTGAGTTTACTGGTTATATGAATGAAATTTCTTGGCTAAAGACAAGTGACTGCAGTCTGAGGTGGTTCTCTTGTCAGTGGCGTAGTTGACGTCATTCTATCTTCACGAATCAAAATCTCGTACGGTCATTACTTTTGAATCACAATGGAAAAGATAGTATTCTGAACGTATGTACACCATCATGCACAACTGTACATGAGAGAGATGTTATATCTTACAAGAAACTTTAACTTAGAAGATGAGATTCTATAGAGAAAAACTGTTTGGAACTCTGACGACACAAAAGTAAACTGGCAGTTTCTCTCTGATATATATATATATATATATATATATATATGCAGGGTCCAGGTATCCACTAAGTGGGTGTTTTGTTAACCTTTACCAACCATTTGACACAATACCAGTTATTTGTAAATAGCATCGCTTCAGTTGGTCTTTCCAAAAATTTCCTATAACTTGGTCTATTCTTTATACCTAAATCCGTCTACAGACACTTGACTGGGCGACGTCTGAGGCTCTATTGATATTCTCTTGGCGCGCAGCTTTCTTCGTAGACATTTGCTGCGTCCGTTTAGTCTGGTCATCATGTTAACCTTCTCTAGCCAGCGAACTGTAATCATACTCTTCCCAGAGAGTGAAATGAAGAGATATTCATCACAGGAAGTATGCAAGACTGTTGATGATCTTGTGATTCATCGCGAGGTTTGATTGCACTGTTAGGCGTTGTCGTCCCACACGGAGCTGTTGACGACAGTGATAAACCAACTACTTCATGAGTTCAGGTCGTCATAATAGAGACACGTGATCTCACTGCGTAACACAACACGGGCAAGTCGGGGTTAAGGGGAAAAACTAACAGCTTTAGAATACGTGATAATTAACTGAAGTCTTAATCTTGAGGGTATATCTATAGTGACAATGGGACGGATAATGAGACACGGACTGACTAACAAATGGAACACAGACCTACAGAGTTGGATGGGCCATCAGATGAGTGACGGCAGATATTACCACACACACACACACGGTAGGAAGATAAGCTGGGGACACAAGACGGACGGTACTAATGGGAAAAACAACACCAGATTCGCACATGGGGGGGAATGCTGTGTCTTCCGTAGACCTTACCGCCTCTCCTCTTCCCCCTTCTCCGCCTCCGCCGCCGACGGCCACACCTTCCGTCCCACATCTTGACTCTCTCTCTGCAGCAGGAGCTTCCTGCATGACATCTTATATGACCGAGGGCAGGGATTTTGGCACCCCACAGCCCCGTGGCCCGGCATCAGGAGGTACTGTCAAGTCCTGGGGTGTTTCTTTACCCCATGAAACATAACACCTTCCCACATAAGAAAGGAAACAATGGCCGCAGGAGCACAACTCTGCATAATTCAGACGGACTTGCAACTCGGACCTAGTCTGGTCCGACATACATCTACGGGTTCAGTATACTCTCTGGGGAAGTACAATGGCGTTCCCTATTCAGAACATATCCAGGTTGTTCCTATAACCAACGGAGCAGCCGACATAAGGTGATGATCAATTGGTCACACTTGGTGGTGACTCCAGAGGTCGAACGCCTCTCTTACCTGACCAAGAGGGGGGGAAGGGGAGGGTCTTCTGGATCACGAGCGTCGGGCACGTGCCATCGTAAACTAGACCTACGCGCTTCATGACCGCTTCCCTTGGACAGATCGGGAGTACCTCCTGACGTCAGGGAGCATGGAAGGCTAGGGCAAATGAGCCGCGATTGACAGTAACAAGCATTCTGACACTTGAGTCGCACTTGAAACTACGGCACGTGATGTGTATACACAATGCAGTCCCAGCATTCCCCTTGACGCCAAAGATCCTGAGAGAATAACGACCCACACTCAAATTCATAGAGAAATTCACAGTTCCATCATCACCAGAGGGAACGGGATAGCAAGCTCGACCCATCAGGTCAGGAACATTACGAACAGCTTTACAAATAGGGAATGAATTTGCCCTTAAGAGCCTTGCTCGTGTTCGCCCCGTGTCCTCCCAATTCCTCGTAAATCAACCATGACACTTTTCCGGTGACAAGTGGCAGGAGGGAGAGCTCTGTGTATGCAACACTGGGTGTAATATGAGTGCAATTCCTCATAGACAAAAGAAAAACAGAGCCTCGCACCCTCTCTACCTTGGGCCACTCAAACTCCACAGGGCCAAGTTCACTTCCCTGGATCTTTAAGATACAACCCACAAGTGTGCGTTGACAGCAATCTTTACATCAACAGAGATGGGAGTATCAACTCTAAAGGTGAGGTAGCATACCATTATCCTCACTAGACACTGATCCTTTGGTGTCACAATGGCTATTTTCAAGGCCCACGCAATAGATTATTGAGCTCTATATGTCATCTTAATCACCCAAGACTTCCCACACACTAAGCGATCCGTCTGACGCGATATCTAGTCTCGCTAGACGGGCTAGGTATGTCTCAGTACAAGACTTTTTTATTTTCTACCTTCTATAAATCTTTGGGAACTGACAATTCAGTACTTTGGACGGACAAGGTGCTTCCTGTATAAGAGCAGGGGAGGATTTACTAGTGACGTATACATACATGATATTCACACGAGTAAACAAATGATCACGTCCTAAAAAAAACTTGCCCTGTCGGTTGTTTTACTCGTGTCAGTTCCCCAAAAGGAATATCTATTACCAGTGGTATACAGAGAGCTGCCAGTGGGCCACATCGACACACTGGATGAAGCACACAGACACACACACATATCAACCAAACTAAAAAATACGTTCAACCAAACAAGAGGCAAATGCTTATATCTGGCTTATAATATTTGGCTGGCCAGCCCAACATTCTGAGACTCCATTACATATAAAAATCTTTTGTGATATTCATTATTATCTCTTAAGACTATGTGATCAGAGTTCGTCCGTTTATGTGTATATGTCAGAGACTTCGGTCACGGACAGATGTCCATCTCGAGGTCAGAAGTTAAATGTAGATAAAATGGGCAAAAAAGATAGAAAAGCACGAGAAATAATATAAGAGTTCTAGAGAAAGTGGAAAACCTGCCTTTTGAATGAGGATAAGTAGTAGGTATGAATGAAACGTGAAGGTAAAGAGTTCCAAAGCTTGGTGGTGTAAGGATAGGGACAAACATCACAACTTCCTCTCACAAATTGCAGCAACAGTATCGAAATTGTTCTCACAGCTTTTGCACCCAAAGAAAATAGTTCAGTATCTCAAAAAGATTAACTAATACTCAGTCTTTTCTCGAATAGGAGGCTTTTAATAAATAAAAAAGAAATGTCATAATTCTTTTATTTTAATATCATACATTGACATACAGGTATCTCACATATTAATAGTCTGAAGTTACAGTTTAGCATAAACAACCCCGATCTGTAGAGAACCACTTTACCTTGATGAGCCGTGGATATAATAACATTTCTGCTTCCCTTCCATTTTTGTAGTCATCTCTTTCAACAACTCCACCCTCAGAGGAACCCCTTCAAAAGTCCTGGACTCTCACAACCCGTCCCTTCAATGAACACACCCAAGGACCCTCTAAAATAGAAATGTTCAGTTCCTACAATCCATCCCTCCAGAGAGATATCTACAGCTTTATATTAAGTCACCTGATCGTAGACCTGTAACTGTGCCTAAAATGCGTCATTCTGCGCGTTACACTATTCATATTTACTAGCTACTACTTTGAAATAAATAGCACATGTACAGATTTATAACTAACACTTAAGTTCTGTATTGGCCGTATGCGAAGTGTATTTCCTCTCAAATACGATTCTTTAGTTGTCATATTGCTCCAGTGATGTACAGAAAATACCAAAGAACGCATGTAGGTGAAATTATAATCCAAGATGAGTACCTTAACTTATGTGGCAGTGTAAAGTGCCTCAAGATGTTTCTAAGAAGCCAGAGCTGTAAGGAGACAATGTTTGAAGTGTTTAGTATACCATAACGCTGTTTTCTACAAACGTCCTCACGGGTGCCAGCTTTTCAGCATAAACTACAACAAATCAGATAATAGAATACAAATGTCTCGCTGTTGACGATTCACTTGAAAGGATAATTAGGACTTGGGAGGGACTCGGTTTTAAGATGTAAATCAGAGAAAAAAGTCTGAATTAATGTGCAACTGACACTCAAAATTTGTAAAAGAGACAATTGGTTCTTGCTGTTTGGTTAAGAATTTATTGACTTTTAACTGGTGGATTTTATTTAAAACAATTTTCACAGTTTAAGAGTGTGGAGAACATATCTTTTAAGTATTACGTTGGCAGCCTGTTGGCTTACTACCATAAGCTTTCATGTCTAGCGCATTATGGATTAGCAGTATCACGATTATCTAAGCAGTGAGCTCTGTTCATTCTCATCACGCCACACCTCAATAATCTTAGCTGTTGATGGTACAAAACTAGATATTTGATACCATAATCTGTTCACTGTGGTGGTCCATAATAATTCCCATTTACAACTCAAATGGCATCATAATAAAACATGACGTGAAACAAAGAAGCAATATGCTTTTTGGTTTTATTAGGACAACGTGTACTGTCCAGACTATTACGTGTTAACCGGTAGCATTTTCCATGGCCAAGTTAGGCAGCACTGGCTTCCTCCAGCTCCTGCTGGGCCTTGCGGAACTTGGCCAAGTTGAGGGCGGCGATCTCCTCAGCCTCCTCGATCTGCCGCTTGTAGGTCTTGATCTTCTGCTGGAGT
>JAYMFT010000042.1:381886-438493 GCA_038088735.1 Panulirus argus | reverse complement strand
TATATATATATATATACGGTAGTTGAGACCAAACGGGCAACTGAATACCTAATCATAGCAGCATCATATGCGTTTTATATATATACATATTCCATACGAAGCCAGGTACCAATTTCTCGGCCAGCCCCGAGGGGAGAATGAACAGCTGGGTTGGATGCGGGTCGACTGCCGCCTCCAGAATTCCAACCCGGGTGGGTCCATGTGTGAATCATGGTCAGCAAAGCGAAGCGCTCCAGATGTTATATAGTAAATAAAGATGGATGATCAGTTTATTAAGAAGTTTTAACTCATCTTTCAATTTGTCTCCTGTTGAAGGCTTTTGAGTGAGCGAATTAAGACGACATCATCGTGAAATGATAAGCGGTGTAGTAAGAATTTACGAAAGAAGAATACTTAGTGAATTTAACCATTAGCTTCTTGGGGCCGGTTGGCGAAAATCGTTCTGAAAAGAGCGCGGTTTGACTCCATGTCTTCATCAAGTCGCGAAGCAGTTCATAAAAGTACCCAATATGCGGAAACCATTTAAGGCTAAAACGTATCCAAACACACATGTCATCACGCATGAGAGCCTGGTAGCCTATTATTATTTTTGGAGCCGCGGCAAGAGGGGGGACCGGCCACCCTTGCCTTCTGGCTTGTTTTCGTTGAGGTTAACTCTCGCCCTCTTCTTGTTCTTCGTCGGGCTAAAGAAAGTTCCTTTCTTAACCCAGGTGGGCACGACGATACGACCCATGGGTATGATAGCCTAGGCTTTGACTTGATATTCTAAGGGTTTTAGGTCAAGGGCAACGTCATACTTAAAGGTCGTGCTCAAAGGATCGTTCCGTCGTGATAATTCTGTCTAGCTCAAGGTTCGTACTGCTACGCTTAAAGCACCGCCGTGCTTTAAGAGGCGTACCGTCGTGCTCAGGGATAGCATTATTATGTTCAAAGTGCAATAGAGAGAAAGAAAGGTTGTTTTCTCGACCATTTTGGTAGAGCAAGGATGATCTGCAATGGAGGGCGATTTCGGTAACATCCTGCCATGACATTTCCTTGTCTAACGAGCAGTATGAACGGACACTCCTTAACATCACCGACAAGGTTACGTGTGTCCAGGGTACGCTACCATGGCGATAAGTTTAGCACGGTAAGATTAATGGGTTTACTGGGAACCCATCGTCCCCATCACTCGACAGGAATGCAAGGCATCCCAGATACGATTTTTAATAATTGTCGCACTTCACGTAAACTATTAATTTCAAGCAATCTTGCCTGATATATGCATCAGGAAACTTTTTCCTGTGTGTATTGAGTATAGGATATAATAATTATAGCAACTTTCTTTATTTTTTCCTCATCAAGAATAGTATTGATACTGAGCTCTGGCTGAAATACTGTGCATTTCCGTTTCACTGCGATGCGAAGCGAGGACGGCCTTGGATGCAACGATGTGGACAGTAATAGAAACACTTCCCCCGATAGGGGAAAAGGGAGGGCTGGCCGTCTGAAGACAAGGCCTTGTGCCAGGCTAAGGTCGAAGGGGAATCTTTAACAATATCTCCAGTTTAACAGACGCTGCTTTCGCAAATTTACAGAAGACATACGTTACATATTTCGTGTCTTTTGTTTTGCTGGTAATCCCTTCTGTTCAGAAAAGATTAGAAAAAATAGCTTAAACTCCTGACTTCCCGAATCCTCAAAAATCACCTTCATTCTTTTACTTATCATTTCATCCATTTTCGATTAGTTTACATTTTTTCTTCTTTACTTTCCATCGGGTGTTACTCCCAAGCGCCTCTTTTACAGAATGATGTCGTTGGTGCAGTATGATGTCTCGTTTATTTTTATCATTAGACCAATTTGTTTTTCTTTTGAACTTCACTAATGCTCGTTTAAGATAGGGGAAAGACTAATCATTCTTTTCCTTGAATTTTGCATAAAAAGTTAGTCCCTGCGTTATCCATTTTTATTTTCAACCACATATTTATCAGCTTGTCCTAGGCAACATATTAATCGTCATTCCATTAATAGGATTCGGTACCTTCCTTCTGTGGAAGTTTGTGGAAGTATCTGTGTGCCTCGTGCGTGCGTCCCTCTGTAATCCTGAGCAGGACGTTTGGCACAGAAATCACATACATGAATTTATACGTACACACACACATTCAGGCAAACACATACACGCGCGAAAACAAACGCAAGATCTGTTGCGGAGGATGGCTGGAATAGAATAAACAAGGGAACTAACTATGAATGCCGGAGATAAACGTTTTCAAGGATGAAGAAAATTCAAGGATAGGGGTCCCACAAGTGTAGAACTCCCTCCCCAAGTACTTTTCAGATAAATGATTGCAATTGAGATATCGCAAACGGGCCCATGTACGAATTGCAGACAGGGCAGCCGGCCCATAGCCAACCCAGATGTTTTTCCTCCAAGATGGGGCTTGCCAAGAAGTAGGTATCTGGATCAAGCTGGTGCATATATATATATATATATATATATATATATATATATATATATATATATATATATATATATATTGTGTAAAGAGAGTGAGAGAAAGCGTACCTCTCATCCTGTCAAAATCTTCGTGTTGCAAAAAAACCTGATTTGCTGATTTTTGACGAAATTATATGAAACAACAAAATTTTATGAAGCAATTTTGTGTCAATGGATGTGTAATACTTAGTTAATATAGGTTTCTGCATCCGCATCCAAAGGCTTTCCTTGATTTCGCTCTCATTGTCGCAGGTTCTCCTGGGACTGAGGAGCAATTGTTTACGGCTCAAGTGACATAACACAACGCCATCAAAAGGTCTTCTCGAGAGTGGTACGAACCATTTGCCTCGCAAGAATTACTGATGATGCACGGGTCTGCTACTTGCATTGTGTCGTGAGTGACCCTCTTTACTACATGATGATCACAGCGTTCAGATATCTTGCTGACGTCTGAAACACCTGGTGAATTAAGATTCGTTTTCCTCTTATCTCACTGCTTTATAGTGATATACTTTGCGGCAAGTTAAGCTAATGCGTCTTACTGAGAGCACTGGACAACGCTCCGGTGAAAAGCCTTGGATGTTTTCTCCCACTTTGTCTCGTGGTGACAGTAGTTGCTGCATCTTTCTCTCCCCTGAAGGGTGGGGCATTATCCTAGCGATGCGACTGACGTTTGGAGCATCATTCTTACGACTCGCCTGAAGGTTGGAACATCTTCCTGGCGACGTACCTGACTGGCGGAGCACCATCCTGGCGATGTACCTGACTTCAAAGGATCTTTGAGTTCTGGCTGCACTGAAAGGGAAAAGGGAACAGCAGTTGGGGAGCAGCCCAGGAAGGTATGAGAAAGAAAAGTGATGTACAAGAGAGAGTTTGGCTCGGTGAGTCTTTATGCTTTGAAAGTCTGAACATGCCGGCATGTTCACAGTCCCGTCTGGGAGATGCTCAAGAAGGAAGCTTTCAGGATTTTAACTTCGTATTAAAGTCTCGTCTGTGACGAAGTGGTTCCAGGCACATGAAGTTGTTAATGTTCTTGTGAAAGTCTGCCTTCTGCTGAAGACAATCGATGCTTTATATGTAAAAACTCATTGTAGCGATTCCAAAGACTGGAGGCACTCGGCTATCCAGCAACATCTTTAGTGCCTCAGTGAGGAGGATGTAGAGAGAGACGATGGAGAACACTGATGGGCCAGAAGGTCCGTCGAAGTCAATCTTTGACCATATGGCGAACACTCACTTCAACTTTGCCTACGTCTGTCATAACAATACTGCCAAGTCTTCAGGTTTCTTGAAGAAAATGTCCAAAGCCAGGAAATAGAAAAGAAATATCTAGTTTTCCAAATGCTGTATCTGTTTATGATGGTTGTTGACGCTGCACATAGTACAATACTAGACAGTTTCCCATGTATATTATGGCTGAATACTGACGAAGACTTCACGAGGTCAACATTCCTGGCGAAGACCAACATCGGTCAGGACCAACATCTCTGGTCAAGACCAACATATCTGGCCAAGGTCAGCATTCCTGGCCAAGACCAGCAACTCTGTCGAAGACCAACATTCCTGGCCAAGGTCAACATTCCTAGCCAAGGTCAGCGTGGGACTATCGACCTAGCTTTTATATATCATAGCCTCTTTTTCACAATTCTGAGCTGATGTGATCTGTTTGTTTATCAAACTAAATCAGTTTAACTGTACGAGTATCATAAACTCTCCATTTACTCTTCTTTTATCAATTCGTATCCAGCTTAATCTTCCTAAGGAAGCAATCAGAGTAAGATTTAGACTACCTTGTGTGACCCCTAGATATCCTTGTAGAATGTTAACCTTTTGAGTTTCATTGTTTCGTTTAAAGTCTCGGCTGAAAATGAATCAGTAGAGTTCATCTGTGACCCTTTTGTCCGATCCAACCCCATATGCTGGATATAGTTTGTGCTTGGGATAATGGTTTTCCTTGCGTTTCTTTTCTTCAGTAACATTAATGCTTAGCTACATCAACAATTGAAATCCATTAAAACACACACGTGGTGACAGTGATCAACAGTTGAGGGTATTCAAGGGTGAATGTTTGATCCCGGTGTGAGGACGTGAGTCAGAGGGGTGTTCAGTAAAGCCGGCTTCGGCTATGAATCACTTTAAGCTAAAGTTTATATGAACAAGAGTCGTCTAAGCAGTTCCTCTATGATTTTAGGGAAAGGTGGCGTGTCTTCGGGGAGGCCGTAACGCTTAGACACATGATGAAGTGGAGGCACCTCATGCCCAGCGGTTTTATAGCCCGTCTTAGCAACTGCCAAGTTAACCGACTGATGCAGCAGCTTCCTTGTTTCTGTTTGAGCTATCGTCCCCAGCCTATCTACTGTCCATAGATTAGTATTACCGAGGGGTACATTGTCGTCCTTGTAGCCTTAGTCCTGGGAATACGTTTGTTGTGGAATTCAGCCTATGCATCAGGGATTACATTCCACTCGTGGATGTCCCAGGCATATATCACTTTCTCCCCGTTTAAGTGACATTTGGTGAGTCGTGCGTGTTCAGCCCGTGTGTGTGAACACTTTTATCCATAAGTCTAAGTTCTTTTTTTTTTCGGTGTTGACGAATGAGCTCCACTGTGATCTCACACTCTATAGCTCAGGTCCCAAGTGAGACTGCTTTCCTCTGTACTGATTAAGTTGTGGAGAGACAAACCAGACGAAACACAGAAATTCTTTTTGCTAGCTGAGGTCACCATTATCACAGCTGTTCAAGGCAGTATTAGCTTTTAAACACGACGTGACGGAAATTGAGTGTGCTAGCCCCTTGACTTTACCCCTTAGTGTCAGGTCAAAGTTCACGTTAATAATGAGCCCGAGGTTGTACCGTTATGCTCAATGGATTAACTCGAATGGGATGAGAATATCCTTTGCCCAGGATGATTAACCTTTCGGTTTATTCTCTGTCGATAATATCACCAAGACCAGCGTCCGTATTTCTTCAGTATATTTAGCAAGTTGTTCCTACCATACGGTGCTTTTAATTTTGTTGGCAAAAGCAGATGGTTGGCTGGGTCCACCTGACCTTGCCTGGGGCAGAACTGGCATAACTATAGACTGACTGTATAGATCCTCCTCCTCCTCCCAGCCAGGCCAGAAGAGGTGCAAGAATATTATTTATTTTTTCCTTTTTTGTGCGATGTCTGGTGGATCCTGACCTTCAGTATACACCTATAGTGTGACAGGGTCTGAGAGTCCCTTGTGTGTGTGTATGTGTGTGTGTGTGTGTGTGTGTGTGTGTGTGTATGATTGCTCTTTATAATTACCATTTGTGTGTTCAGGGTAGAAAGTTTTACGCTCATGTTGCCCCATCTTTTAACTTAGTCTTTGTGTACCAAGTTTTTCACTCTCCTGTGTACATACACGCAAACGCCCAAGCCTAAGTCAGATACCAAATTGTCGACAAGTCTCGAAGGGAGGATGAACAGATGGGATTGACTTTAGACCGACTGCCTCGCCAAGAATTCGAACCCGTGCAGGTCAGACCCTGGGAAGGGCCGCGCTGACTTATGGTCAGTAAGGCTAACCAATGCAGCACGGAGGACCTTAGTGTGTGTGTATGTGATTACAATTTGTGCATTGCAGGATTAAGCCACGTACCCACTTATCGACCAGACTGGAGTAGAGGATGATCACTTGGGTTGTGTGTAGGCCGACAGCCATGCCCAGGATTCGAACCCATGCGGGTATACCATGGGCTGGCCCATGATGATTCGTGGTTAGTAAAGCCAGCCACTGCATTACGGGGACCCTTAAAACACTGGCAGCGGTGGGATTCGAACCCACGCCTCCGAGGAGACTGGTGCCTTAAACCAGCGCCTTAGACAGCTAGGCCACGTTACCGTTGCTGTGTATGTGATTGTGTGTTTAATCCACCTTGAAAGGTGTTAGATGCTCCGCTGGTTTTGTGTACCCTTTTCACCTTCCACGCATTTGATGTTCCTCCATTGCTTCACTGAAGGACATTCGCGTTTGTGATCTCGTTTTGCACTTCTTCGGGACAGTGGGTCAGTAGGTTTGTCCAACCAGTGTCCTGGGGTATTATTATAAGTATTATTAATATTAGTAATAGTAGCAGAAGTATTAGTAGTAGTTGTAGTTTCGTGCGTACGTACATAAAAAGCTTGACAGTGTTCCCCCGGAGGAATAATCCAGGTTTAAGACTTTAGCTGAGTTTACTATCGCCACCACAACCCAGCCGGCGGGCAGGCGGGATTGAATGTTTACCTGTGGGAATATGGGCGTCGATATTTAAGGCCGCAACAGAAACAACTCGGGAGCGGGAAAAACCAGCGAGTTGGGGCGCGGGAGCACGCGCCGGGTCGCCCCGACAACAACCCGCCGAAAAGAAATTGATCACGAAAGCAAACAACTTTATTAACTTTCAGGATTATAGACGGTAAGGCTCAGCGTTTCTGTGTCCAGGTGTTAGTGCTGGATACCAGAGAGTCGTGCGGAAATAACAAATAAATCTGGAAGCTTCTCTGAGATCGGGAGAAGAATTTCATCTCGGACGCGAAAATAGCTTCGACTGATGCAAGATTTAGTCCAGCGTACGCTGTCCTGGTAAATGTGATCGTTTAGGGCAAAGAAGCTGGATTTAGTCAGTCCCCTGACGTGATGGATGTCAATAAAGACTCGGAGCCTGGAACAACTTACCTTATGAAGGAGAAGTTCATATTTGCATTTGGATTATATATACCAATTAGTTTCGTGCTGTATGATTGAATTGGTTGATTGGCTTGGGTGTTGTACGTTAATCGCAGTGACGGTGACGAAGGTACACAGGTCAGTATATCCTAAGAAGTCAGACGCTCTCCAGATTTAATCTTAACGAAAACGATCGATGAAGAGAAAATTGTAAGCGCTACAGGCTTTAAGCCCATTATGGAATCTCCATTTTTTTTATTAAGACTTCATTTTCACGAAGCACTCGAGCCGTTATTTACGACCAATCTTTTGCCATTGGTGAAGGTAAGGTATTGAATGAGAAGACATGACAAATTGTTCTTTACTTCTGCTTATGAAGTCCGGATGAATTTTTGTATCTCTTTGGAAGTGAGATAAATATGTATTTAGCAAGTTCCTCAAGGAGAGAATTTGCTGCTGTTATTAGCGTTGTACCTTCGAACAAAAATCCTCATTTGGACCCTTCGTCTTTACCTTTAGATATTGATAGTACAGGAGGGAAGGATATTCATCCTCTTTCACCCGCCCTCGTAGTTGTCTTCCATGACACACAGGAGATACGTGGAGTTTCTTTCTCTACCTTATCGGTCTGTCACGGGGAGTGGATTCAGAGACTTACCCACCATCCTGATCGCCAGTCCGCTTCTTATACTACAGTCCAGTCATAACGCTACTTCACCGTCCTGTACGTGGGATAGACAGATAAAAAGGGACTAGATGATGCATGACGAGGTTATCTGCTGGTGGACATTGATAATATCTTAAGTTCCTAATGTGCAGAGATAGAGACAGGATAGTAAAGTGGAAGGTCTCTCCCCTCCCGTCACTCCCGCCAATACAGCAGTCCGAGGGGAGATAGCTGAGAAGGACCTCCATGAACTCTGGAAAAAGTCTACTAATGTGGAAAGTTTTAAGGGAAGTGTGAATGGAGAACACTTGTGAGTCTGTTTAGGTTAGCTGGGATACTCCGGGGAGGAGGCTTCAATTCTGAAAAGAAAATGCGAGGTTGAATTTTGTGCTTAAATGATATTGGAGTGTGTGTGTTTAAATGAACTTCCTGCTTGAACACCTTGTTTACTAGATAAATGATATCATGAAAGCATTTGTTTAGCCATGATTTAAAGGCAGTGATACTGTTCGCCCTGACAACATCTAATGGTACACCAGATTATATTTTGATGTTCACCTTGGCTACAGCTTGAGGGTTTGAGATAGTAACTGTACAGACGACTCAGAAATATTATACTTTTGTGTCTCACGTCCTGGTGTTGTGACTGTCTCACGTGAGCCACGAAATGTTGCCTCATCCTGTCTTGCCTTTGTAGATATTCTCCCTCAGTGTTTACAGCACTGAGTACTGTCGTGAACACCTCATTTGTTTTACGATTATCATTTATGTTTCTCCCTCTTAAACATTGCTGCTTTCTCTACGACAAATTTCCAATTGAGTTTCCTTATTTACGATGGAGTAATATTAAGAAGAAAAAGCCTTATCTTGCAAAAGGTGACAAAGATCAACTGTAATTAGTATTGTGTAAGAAAAGTGTAAAAGTTAAAAACATTTATTAACTGTGTTTTAGCTTTCAGATATTGTACTGAACTGTATCGACCCCTTGAGCACCTCTCTACGATCTTTGAGGTCGACGATACAATTCTTGGGTATGATGACCTGGACTATTACCTGACTTTTAAGGGTCAGCGAAAAAGTCAAGCCTCGTACCAAAGGGTCGTACTGTCGATCTCAAGGATTGTACTATCGTGCTCGAGGATCGTCCCGTCGTACTCCAGGGGTTGATATATGACTGCAGGAGGGAGCAGAGCAACTCACTGGTAAATAATCATTGTCGCACCACATGATGGTCTTTATCAGGTGGATGATAACGGACCTGGTCCACTGAGAGGGACGGGTCCGATCTGACGTCTTAGGGCCGGCTCGTCTGCCTCTTTCTGTTGACGATAGACTGTCATTGTGGTTTACCATGTGCCCCTTGCTCATCTTGCCACCAGCTGAGACAGGAACAGAGAATTATCTCGCATATAATAGTATACCATGAGGATAGGTTCTCATTTTATTGCTTAACTTCTGAAGAGCTTTGAGTCTCAGGAGCTTTACTGGTTTTACGTGGATTATTTTGATGTAAAGAGATTCAGAACTTATTAATTCTGAGTGAAATAGGTGTACGAATTATGAATCTTTATATTCATAAACGCAAGAAGATATTATGGTGTAGGTAAAGCTCCTGTTTGATCCTTACTTTCACCGGGGTCCCTCTACGTGATGCTAAACACTGTCACTCAAGATTATATCTCATTTTTTTCCCCCGAGTGGCTCCCTCATACACCTGGGCCCGGCGGCCAACTTGCAGTCTCCTCTGACTCACACATTAACTTTGACTCATTGGTCGGTAGACTAGTTTCCCGACCTATCTACTACCCCCACACATCCGTCCCATGACCCGTCCACGCCACACACACGTCGCATAGCCCGACCACACCACACACCCGTCACATGACCAGTCCACACCACACACCGTCATAACCAGTCAATAACACACACAACATCCCCAGACTTTGCACGCCATACAGTTGTCTCGCCATCGCTCATATATTTAATCACATATTCTCCAGCTTCCACACCTTGCCATGGCGGCATTCCTCACACCTTTCCCTGTCCTCCCACACTTAATGTACTATGTGGCTCTCCTCGTCAGTCCACGTCCTCGCTCGTCATCTAAGTATCTCACGTGATTCGCACATTCTTAAAATATTCAGACCCAGGTGCCTGAACACTCAAGGTGTCTAGACCCACGGCATAGAACACAGGTCGTCGTGAACCCATCTCCAACCTTCAATAAAAGATAAGATAAAATTCTGATTACCTGTAAAAATCTTAACCTTTTCTTTGTTTCCAGCAAGCCCCAGTTATACCGAATTCACAAGGGGTCTTTGGCCGTTGAGCTATGATGAAGCTTTGAGATGAAGCGCTCGAGGCGAGTTTCTATTTAGATCCTAACATTTGATTTTTACTACCTTTACGTAGGGAATGTACCGTAGTATCCACCTGGGGTCTTGGCACGCCGCACTTCCTCCATCCTTGCTGGGAAAGCAATAATTGCCGCATGTCAAGCCTCGAATATGAGTCATGGTCACCGCACCAGACGCAGGGAGCCAAGTCTGCAACCTCTGTCAAATTATTCTCAATAATAGTCGACTCTCTGCCTCGTAGAGGTTCGGAATACCACTCCTGATTCACTCCATGAAGGAAGATGCTAAGATAAAAAAGATAATTTCGTCTATGTTCTTTACGTTTTGTAATCGTGAAATGGTTACGACATTAGGTATTAACATTTGACGTTCCAATTAGGAAGGGAGTGAGCCAGTCGGTTCGGTGCGGATTCCAATATACTGTGTGGGCGCACGCGCTGCTCCCGTCCCGTCCCATCCCGCGTGGTTATAACTAGAACCAGAGTCACCCCAGCAAGAAAGACGCGCGCATTCATCAGAGTCGTGCCGAGGCTGCTGCATATGTCATGACCGTCAACCCTTTTCCTGAAGTTAGCCCCCTTCAGCACGGCGGCGGCTTGAACCCATTCAGCGCGATGACTTGACGCATCGAGCTACAGGGAATAAATTGTCGTGCTCAAGGAATGAACTGGTTGTACTCAAAGGGTTTGTTTACATACGTTTTTACTTATGCAGTCGTTTTTGGGCGTGAGTACTCGCGCGCTCCTTTTGAAGCCGTGCTGATAGTGAGGTCATTATGATTTCGTTGGCATCTGTTCGGGAGGTTTTGCGACAGATAAACATCCCTTTAAGTTACCGTCTAGCAGGGCTGTGGAGTGGCCATACCTTAAGAATCTGGCACATACCCCCAAACATATTTCAGGAGACGCAGCTCAGTGTTGTACAGTGCAACCCTGTGGTACACTTTTTCCCATATGGAAGGGACTCTTGGTGTGGCACACCCAAAAGGCCTTCGGGAATAACTTAGTGTCACGATCTCCCTTTTTTTTTTGCATAATTATCATACGAAAAGGGGAAGTTTAACGCAGGGAGAGAGAGAAGGAGAGAAAAGCTTGGCACATCGATGTTCAGTGAGGAATGGCAGGGGTTGGGGTATGAGCTCTCCATACCATACTTCAAGATATATCAAGATGTAGACCACAAGTTACAGCCGACGTGGGAGAGGTGACATTAACATGGCAAGTGGCGGGGAGGGTCGGGTTTGACTGGGCTTGGCTATGGAGGAGTCACGCCTTCAGTACATCTGACTGCTTGAACACTCTGTCCTTCCCGTCACTGACTTGCCTTTGCCAGTGCACCAGGGCAGACATACCCCAGCCATGACTTCCCCATACCAGCGTAACTTCATTACTTGCCTGATGTCACTTCCATTTACCTCTATACTCCACATGATGTCAGTAACCCATTTGACCTGACACTTCTGCCTCTTCTCTACTCCCATCCTCTCTCTATCCACTGATATGTTACTCCCATAACATTGCTACTTTGAGGTTACATTGCGAATGAAATCGCCTCTAGGGAGGCTGTACGACTGGGAGTGCAGTCTCGCCAAAGAACTTATCTCTGCAAAGGAGTCTACATTTTCCTATTACGGGATGTAGAGCAACCATGGGTAAGGTTGGTGGTTTTGGTAGGTGGTCAGGATTTGTAGGCGAGGATAGTGGTGGTGGCGGTGGTGGAATGTCAGCAGGTAAGCGGTGCTCCTGCGGAAGTCACCGGGGATTGGCAGTGGGTGGCGTTGCCCGGCGGGAGGATGATGGGCTCATTCTGCTTCCCTGTGTGAGCCTGGGGTCACGGCGGCGGAGGAGGCGAAAACGGAGATTTGAGCGGTTCAAGCAATAACAAAATTACTCGTTCAGGAAGTTAGGAATGGGGTTTTGAGTCCATACAGAAGTATTTAAAGGATGGATGCAGGAGAGATGCTTACGAATCTGAGGCACACGGAGAGAGTGTGTGTGTGAGAGGGGCGTGAGCCAGGGGCAGTGTCTGTCAGTCATGCAGGACAGAAGAGGGACCACTCGTACATGACAGGTTAAGGAGGTGTGGGGACTGCATGAGCTTGGCAGGTGCGTCGCGACAGATGACCTACTGGTGATGGAGGGACGGGAGGGAAGCAGCTCCGCCAGCCTCCATTTGGTCCTTCTTTGCCCGGCCTTATGGGGAAGGAGGAGGCCCCGTTTGCCTCTCACCTCGCCTGGATCACCGCCAAAAACCCTCATCCGTGTAGCTTTCATCTCACCCTCAGACCTGAGTGCGACTCTGTGCTTCAGATCATAACAAATATTTCGTAACCACTCTAGATGTTTTGCCGACTGTCCTTGGATAGTATCGCGCGTTTCACGGTCTGAAAAACATGAGTGTCTTCCTTCATACTGAGCAAAAGTCTACTGCTGTATCAAACGACAGCTCCTCCCTTTGAGTGGCCACGAAAAAAGAAAGCACATATTTTTCTCTTACATGATAAGTGACACTGGAGTGTTTGAGGCCCAGTTATGAGAGACATCCTCCCTCAGGCAGTACCTCTCCTTCAGCAGGACGGCAAGGCAGCCCTTTGAGCGTCAAGGTGCGACCCTTGGGTATGATTGTCTAACCTTTGTCGTGACCTATAATTGGTCTGGTGAAAGTTGGCGTCACCATACCCAAGGGTGGGTCGTACCTTCGTGCTCAAGGGTCGTACCCTTGCGCTGAAGAGGTGAAGGTCCTCCATCGCCACACTTGCCTCACTCCGCGATTTCGACCTGTCAAGGACCAGATCGGCGAATGCCAGAGGAAAGAAACGCATAGTGGTCCGAATTGGGCCTGGGATCGAACCTTTGCAGGTCGGACGGTGATGGCAGACCGTCACCCTCGAGCCAGTGAGAGCATTTCCTTTTCCCGTAGTAAGGCCCAGTTCGATGGGAATGTTTTCTTTACCGCTGCGTGTGAAACGGCTTACCTAATCTTTTACTGAGCACTGCATCACTCGTACTATCAGGTCTTCTACTGACTATTTCGACCAATTTCTAATAACGTTATTACTATCCTGAGAACACGTTGGTTGGCCAGTCGCGTTACTTCACATAATTCTCATAACATTCAACCTGTTTGCTGTCCTTTCCATTATACATATCATCTGCTCATCAAAATTTCTCCTTTTGCCAAACCATTATCCCCAAATATGGCACCTAGTCAAGATTTATATTTTGCAACCGACTTTGTGATACTGGGTCATTATTTAAAACTTTTCAAAATTCCCTCCCATGGTCTTATGGTTCTGGTAGTCGTCCCCATACTGTAACATTTCCACCTAGCCTGAGTCAGTTTGCACTCCAGCCCGTGGTAAGACCTCCCCCCACAAATCCCTCCATATAGATATAAAACAACACCCGGATCATAACATTGTCTCACCTCACCCTCTTCCCCGAGCCTCTCACCCACTCGTCTACTTGTACCAGCAGACACCTGCTCAGTCCCTTAAAATCCTTCATAGCTTTTGGCTGTCTCACCCAGCTCAGAATATTTCTGACACAATCAACAGCCCATTTCTTTCGCCTTTACACCTCTGAGCCACGTGGGTCATAACTAAAGAGGCCGAGTACCTTATGACTGTCATAAACACTATATGACGACTATACTACTCGCGAATTTATGACAGTTCCAAATAGAAGCACGTTTGGTGAAGTCATTTTCAGTAAAAGGTGTTAAACCCCCTTGAGGACCTGCATAAACAAGCATACGGGTCGTTCCAACAGGACCGGCCACTCACCAGTACCCTTCGGTAATTAAGTTCTCACTCCTTGGATCACTTATTCACTGCCTTGGAGTTTGCTTCATCAGCCAGATTAAGGAAGCTAAAATATATGTTTTTCTGTAAACTGTTTTAAGCTTTTAGATATCTTTCTCATGCTAAATAGTGCTAAATAACCTTTAGGTTCTTGTGCTTCACAAAAATCTAGAGAATCAATTACTCAGTCTAGTCTTCAGCAGCGCTTGTGATAGCTGTCACTCTCATTTGCCATCAGCGGCGAAGTTGGATGTGCGCTCTTGCCCATCCTGTGAGCGACGGCGGAAAAGATAACACAGTAGTGTACACAAAGTTGAGGAACTGGGCCTCTATGACTGAATTATATGTCTGTGGTGCCGTGTCTGTGGTCCTCCTGTTCACATGCCATTATTCTGCATAAGCACATTGCCTGGTGGTGAATACAGCTAATTGGTACCATCTAAATACTGCGAGAGAAAGACTGATCCTTATGTATTTTACAGGGACCTCTTTAACTAGTTCAGATGTGATATGGGAAGGGAACTGATGTTTAATATAAGTGTTGATTATCATGTGAAGCCGTTGCAGGGGAGAAGGTCTTGTGTGAGTGTCTCAATCCCCATTTCTTTAATTTCTTTAGTGGAGTACACCACGCTGGTGAGGCAACCCACTGGCGTAACACTGTGGCCGCCCAGGTGTAATCAGTGGAAATAAAACTCATATTTAGAAAAATGAGTCCTATTGTCGTGCATGTAGTTTCCATCGAAGGAAAAACATTGTTTTGGATTGTTATAGATTTTCTGTATCTCCATCGATCATAGCAACATAAGACTACTGTCTTGCAGCATATAGTCCAGTCATACATTTGTGGGCAGCACTATACTCAAGTCTGTATGTAAAAGTCTGTATGTAATTATCTATTTATAATGTATGGGGAGTGGGTTTAGTTTCGCACTCATAGGGCTACATCTCTTGAACATTCTTAGCTGTTGTACAAATTTTTGAACTTCTTTGTGTTATACACATTCACTGTTCACAAATTTGAATTTATCTTATGCGTTCACTACTTTTAACTGGAAAAATACTTCTTCATATCCTTTCTAACAGGTTTCATAGTTAATATCAAGTTATGGCCTCTGATTTTGTTCTCCTCCATCTTTGGAAGAACTGATCACTATTTTCATTGATTCAGAATGACCAAACTTGAGAAAAACATATTATGTTGACGTAATGTAGGATGTGAGCAGCCTGCTGGATAGTTCATTATCCATATACCTGAATGCTTCCTTAACATTTGCTGGCAGACAGTTTTGTCGCCTTCACTCCTCCTCTGATGTGGGACTCTGACAACAGATTAGAGACAATGTCAACCCCCAAGTCCCTCTCAGACACACACACACATTCCCGTGGCATACATCCTGCTAGATAGTATGCATATCAGGGCCTTCTTTGGCTTAAATGCATATCAGGGCCTTCTTTCGCTTCATTCGTGACCTTGGCATCATCTGCGGACAGGATCAAATGGGAGTCCATCTCTACTGGCAAGTCATTTAACATCGATCAAGGAGAGCAACAATGCCAAGACAGGACCCTTCGGCACTCCACTGGTGATCTTAACCCATTTCGAGGAGGCTACCCAAAAATGTGTTCTTTGTTGAGTGTTTGTGTGTGTGGTTCTCCAAGCACTGGAATGGTTCTACGTCTACCCAGGAAGATGCCGAAGCGGGCTGCCATACATCGAATGTGTGTGGGATGTTGAGGTTAAGTAGTGTAAATGTTATTGTTGGATGTTGAGGCCAAGTGATGAACATACTTGGGATGCGCCTTGTAGAGGTGCACACCATCTGGTGCATGTGTTTCTTGTGGTTGTTGAGCTGTTTGGTGGATGTGATATATTTAGCTGTGCAAGACAGCATCCCCGCCTCGCATGTTTCTCGAAGGCGTCTGAACTAAGAGCTATAAACACTTTTGTTAGGTACAAAATATACATATTCTTTGTTGCTCATCTAATCGACTTGCAGTATTTCTCCAAAAGCTATTGTAACACTTGCTTGTGATTCTGTTGTAATTTTCTTAATTCCTGAACTCACTTTGGTTGGAAACCTTAGAAATAAGGATTTGGATACAGAAACGTAATATTCCCAGCCATGTATTTATTAATATAATATATTCATATACAGATCCATACATACATTTTTGCGACATTTGTAGTACACAAGGAATTAAGGAAATGTGAATTAAGTGTGAACTAAACTAAAAAGAAATTATCCACACATCTGAATTTCTTCCCCTGTTCACAGAAAATGGTGAATGGTCAAACGGTTGTCGGTAAACTGAAAATTAGTGTATTGTGGGAAAGTAAATGTCTTCATGGCCTGTCGTCCCATATCCCTCGACAGCGTAATAAAGGTTCTAACCCATGGCCGCCCAAGGTTAAATTTGTCCATCCCGGTGCAAAAGTAACTGTTCACGTTTTAGGCATATTAGCGGCTGGAGGCCAACACGGGCCGAGCGAGTGGGTGAGGGGGAGTGGTGCGTGGCAGTCACCACCCGGGCTGTTCCATTGTCTGTAAGTGTGTGTCTGACTCAGTGGCGCTCCGACTCGAGATGATGGGTGTCCGAGGATCAGGTGCTGACGTTTAGCACACACACCACTTTTCCCCGCCATCCGCTCCCTCGCCTCCTTGTGATACTACAATGACTCCACACTAACAGTATTAGCCTTATACAAATACACGACAGAATGGAAAAAAAAAAAGGAGAAAGAATTAGTCGACGAAAAAACAATAGATTTATGATTACGATGGAAATATTGAGGGATATTCTGATTCAGGTGTTATATGGGCGCCATGTTCACCAGGAACACAGCGTCTGGCCACGAAACGTTGAGGATTGAGGTGTTTCCAGTTCTTGGGACTCCTCTAGACGAACAGGCTGCGGCCTACGGGCTGTAAGATCAACAAAGGCAGTACGTAAGACAGGTGAAAGTTGCATGAGGGGCATTTTATGTCATCTTTATCACAAAAGCGTAACATTACTACACTGGGATATATTTCATATCTATCGACATATGTGACAACCAGATATATCTCTGTGGCAAGATATTTATGTGGGAAGGAGTGTAGGGAGGCTTGTGTCTCAGAGAGGAAGGTAAACCATCTCATGTGAAGATGCTGTTCTGTGTTACATCCAATACTTACTCTATGCCACTAACTTGGTACTTTAGAGCTGCTGAAACAAAGGGTGACATGGTATTAGTAAACTGTTGCGTTCATGCTCTCCTGTCTCTGAAGATAACTATATGCGAGAATAAGGACTTTTACACAGTAATCTAGGTATAAGAACATACATATAGCACAAGTACTTGTTCATACTCATCTACGATTGCAAGATAGTTGAATCTTTTTTATATAGTACGAGATGAATTGATAGAGTGAGAAAAAACTTATAAGATTAAACTCTCAATCAAAAGCGAGAAGGAAGCAGTTCTTGCGGGTGCATAAACAATGAGCAAAGCAAACAAGGCTTGGTGTTAGGAGCTGCCTGACGAACCATAATGCCATCCATCGGGAGGCAGGCTAGTGTTATGTCTTGGAAACTGAGGTTTGAGATGCTGTCTGTAATTTCCTTGTTAAGTCGTTTAATACATTTGATACATTAGCTAAATTTAGTATGATTAGAATTGTTACTAACACTGGATGTATCTAGGTTTAAGATAATGTTAGAATGAGACCCAATGCTTGTGTTATCGGTTCTGCTGATGCTATCATCCACAGATTTGACCTGCTGTCACAATTCTGGTAGTCGTATTTGCAAATTAGGAGCATTTTATTAGGAAAGACTGGAGAAGTATCGCTTGTATTAAGTCTGTTTAGATGTTCATATTACCGTTGTTAACAGTACTGTTGTTAAGTCCCTGTTGACTTTACCTGAGGAGACATTCGGCCCACAGAACCGGCACGTCCCTTCGCCTTCGCCTTGTTAGCGACCTGCTCTGCATTGTCAGCGCGCTCCTCAGCTTCCTCCAGCTCCTGCTGGGCCTTGCGGAATTTGGCCAAGTTGAGGGCAGCGATCTCTTCAGCCTCCTCGATCTGGCGCTTGTAGGTCTTGATCTTCTGCTGGAGCTTGTCGACCAGGTCCTGCATCCTCTCGTGGTTCTTCTTGTCCTCGTCGGACTGGAAGGTCAGTTCCTTGATGCGCCTCTCGCATTTCCTCAGGTTCTTCTGAGCGTCGGCGTGACGGCGGGCCTCGTCGTCCAGTTGGGTTTCTAGCTCGCGGACGCGACTCTCCAGCTTGCCGATAGCTTTCTTCGTGGCCTTCAGGGCGTTGCCCTCAACCTCCTCCAGGCGAACCTGCAGTTCCTTCACGGAAACTTCGAGAGCCTTCCTCATCTTCTCCTGAGTCTGCGCGTGCTCTTGCTCAGCGCGCAGCTCGTCCGCAAGGCGGGCGGCGTCAACCATGGCTTTCTTGGCTTTCTCCTCTGAGTTCTTGGCCTCGTTGAGCATCTCGTCAAGATCAGCCTGTAATAAGAAAGGAAGGGAAAATAAGCTGTAGAGTATTACTGCTTTGTGATATCTCTGAATATTATAAACATACATACACGAATTGTTTGGTGTGTGTGTGTGTGTGAGTGTGTCTGCTCGCTTTGACGCACCTGCTTGGAGTGCAGCCGCGGAGCTGTAGGAGCGCTATAAAAAGGGACTTGGGATTTAATTATATATATACATTTATATAAAGAGTCATATGACATGTACTGTATTAGGTGGCAACAGCCACCACTTGGCACACGGGACTTCGAGCCTAGACCATCGCAATGATAGTCTAGTGAGCTAAATCGCGGGGCTTTAGTCCCGTGTTTAGCCCCGTGGTTTAGCACACTAGTGTGTATCATTTCGATGGTCTTGGTTCAAATTTCGTGCGCCCAGTGTTGATTGTTGTCATCATATATATATATATATATATATATATATATATATATATATATACAATAGAGAGAGAATTGTAGGAGCTGTATCAAAGGGGTTTGGGGATTATATATATATATATATGAGAGAGAGAAAGAGAACTTTACATACATTTGTTTATCACATTATTATTATCAATATTAGGGTACTTTGAGTGAGTTTAAGACAAAGTTGTTCTTTGTCCGACCATGAGTGTAAGATTCTTACATGCAATGTTTGCAGCTCTCCCTCGAGTTTCCTCTTGGCCATGGTCAGGGATCCGTTCTGCGCAGTGAGCTCATTGAGGTGATCGCTGGCTTCAGCAAGATCAGCCTCGGCTTGACGACGTCCGCGGTCAGACTGCTCGAGAAGGGTGCGAGATTCTTCAAGCTCTCCGTGAAGAGCGTTAGCGCGGCGCTCGGCGATGCCGTACTGTTCACGGTACTCTGAGGCAAGACGTTGCTCCTCCTCCACTCTGGTCTGCAGGTCCTTCATCTCACCCTGGAGTTTCTTGATGTGCTTCTGTAGGTCGGCGTTGGCTTTGTTGGAGTGATCGAGAGCGATCTCGAGCTCGTTGATGTCAGACTCGAGCTTCTTCTTCATGCGAAGGGCCTCAGCCTTGCCCTTAGCTTCAGCCTCGAGAGACGCCTGCATGGAGTCGATGGCGCGCTGGTGGCACTTCCTGTAGAGGGAGAAATTGCCTGTAAGTTAGACTGAAGCAATGCTTCATTAGTGAGTAATTCATCCTTACATTTGCATAGTTTTGAATTCAAGGAATGTGATTTTCAAGACATTTCGAGAACTATTACGTACCTGGTGTTGTCGAACTCCTCTTCCTTCTCCTGGATGCGTCTGTCGATTTCCTGTCTAACCTGGCTGAGCTCGAGCTGTGCACGGAGAACTTTGTTCTCCTCCTGTTCAAGGGCGGCTTCAGCTTCCTCAAGAGCAGCTTGAAGTTCTTCCTTCTCGATTTCAAGACGCTTGCGGTTCTTTTCGACCTCGTGAAGGGATCGTCCACCCTCTCCGATCTGGTCCATCAGGTCCTTGATCTCATCGGCAAGGTTCTTGTTCTCGCGACGGACGGAATCGAGTTGCTCAAGGTTCTCCTCATAAGCGGCTTTCACACGGAAGAGCTCAGTGGAGTAGTTGCGACATTCCTTCTGGGAAGCATCGAGTTCGGCGGCCAGATCATCAACCTTCATCTTCCACTCGGAGATGATCTTGTCGAAGTTCTTCTGTTTCTTCTCAGCGGCGTTAGCTAGGGTCTGAGCACGTTCGACCTCAATCTGCATGTCCTCGAGCTCGGCGCAGACACGCTGTTTGGTCTTTTCCAGGTTCATGTTCTTCACATTGAGCTGTTCGATCTGTTGTTCAGCTTCCTCGAGGCGGGCAGCAAGCTTCAAGCGTGCAGCTTCAAGCTCCTCAGCACGGGCAACGCCTTCAGACTCATACTTGGCGCGCCACATCTGAGCCTCAGCGTTGGACTTGGACAGCTGGCGCTGGAGGTCGGCCTTTGCCTCACCTTCCTCATCCAGCTGTTCGCGAAGACCGTCGATGTCATGCTCCAGGTTGCGGAACTTTCCAAGAAGAGTTGCTCGTTCCTGCGGAAGAAAAGAAAATCTTTCGCCTATTCTTTGGATTGGTAAATGTGTCATAATAAAATTCCTACACCGATATAGCTACAGATTATAAACAAATTATGTCGACCTGATCGTAAACGGGTGCATCACCAATAATTACCCTGCTCTCATCGTCTGCGAGCTTCCTGGTGTCTTCGAGTTGGTTAGTGAGGGAGAGCTTCAGCTTGGAAAGCTGGCCGATTTGGCTCTCGGCCTCTTCAACTTGGCGCAGCAGGTCAGCATTCTCGACGGCGAGCTTCTTCTTGGCGGCATCGAAGTCGTTGAGGGTGCGGTTGGCTTCATCAAGTTTGGACTGGATCTCGTTGCACTGGTGCTGGAGCTGCTTGGTCATCTTCTCAGCAGCGGCCTGAAGAACGGGAAGGATCATCCCGTGTCCTTGACCTCATACTCTGCCCTCGAATATTTTCTCTTCAGTTTTGTTTCAACAGATTCAAGTCAAGTGACGAATGAGAAGAATTCTAATCTTTTAATGAAACTTTTAGTAATATATTTCTTGTCACATTAATACGAGGGACTTTTATTCCATATGATACTTATGAAAATAAGGAAGATTTGATGAGGACACAAGACAGGAACGATAAGGAACAGTCTAAGAGTAATCCTAAAGGATACACTCTAGATCTAGTAAAGCTAGAGGACATTAGCGTTCACAGTGAGGTACATATGCTAACAGGCAAATTCAAATGTTGTTTACCTCCTAGATGGTGCGACTAAAACACTTATCTCCATAGGAGTCAAAGGACGTTGTTGACAGTGGAGTTCTAATGAAAGGGGAAAGAGTTGACAGAAGTCAAATATTGCTGACTAATCTGTAGGGGAAATAGCATACGTGATCCAGTTGACAGTTCTAATAATTCTTGGAAAGTATGATCACTAGAAGGGTCATAATTGCCAATCTAGTCACGACTAAAAGGAAGGCAGCTTCTTGCTAGTGGATTTGGAAGACTAAAAAAGGTCAAGGCATGCATATGGGAGGGTCACTAAACTCGACCCGCCAGGTCAACATTATGAACTCGGCTGACTGCTGCCACTGCAGATGTGATGATCTAACTCAAACAGATCTTCCGACAAATGGGACAACAGTGACACCCTAATTCTTGTGAAACTTTCTAAACATAGTGACGTTCAACATTCGGGACAGGCTTAACAAGAATCCACATTTTGATTATTATTAGCTTTCTAAACACATCGGCGATCTTCAACGATTGGAACATTGTGGAGACAAAATATTCACATATCTTTTTTTTTAATAATATTATTAGTCGTCTAAAACATGGCGGCGTAAGTTTGACGATCGAGACATGTTGAGAACAAATAGTGACAATCTTTAATGATTAGCTTTCTATGTGACGTTGTTTTGTGCCTAGCACTATTATAGCAGTGTATGCTAATACCAAGAGGTGTGTGGCAGACATTGTTTGTTTTACCTTGTCTGTGGTCATATGATCTGTAGCACACTTCAGATCATCAGTCTGATTCTTCAAATTACCCTTTTCCTTCTCAAGCCTGTTAGGATAGTCTGTGTTAGCAGTGGAAGGAGTGGTACAGAAAAAAAAATACAAAATGAGCATTTGGTAGTAGTATTGTAAGTAATTTCCCCGTGATTTTGTGGATGGCAGGCTGAAGATGGACCTCCTGTGAACAGAAGGACTTGTCATCCACAAAATTTTGAGAATTGCCTCCGTCTTATGGGGGAAAAAAAAGTAAATAGAAAATTGGAATCGGCCATTAGATGAATTAGTGTGTAGAGCGTGTGTTGAGGGGTGGGTGGTGGCTGGGTCGGCATGGTGGTAGTTTTTACCTTCTCGTTACTGAGAATATCTGCTGCAGATCGAGCGTCATTGAGTTCCGAGGAGAGTGTTGTCTTTTCACGCTCCGCCCTGTGGTAATGTAAGAGTAAAAACTACGTACTGTTTAGGAGAGGAGAGGAGGACTCCTCCCCAAGAATAACCAGATTTACTTGGAAAGGGGAAGAAATAACTAGATCATTGGGTAGAAAAGGAGAAAAAAAAAAATCCAAGTTAAAGAAAAAAAGCAGAAACTCTGTCTAAAAGAAAAAAGCGTCTCTCAGCTTATAAGCAAGGGTAAAGGGAAGGGGACCGACTTGCCGAGGTGCTGGGCGAGTCGGTGTCCCTAAAAAACTAAGGAGAAGAAAGAGAGCTCGAGGTCGGTGGTGGCCAGTAAATTTTACCTTATCGCGGGCAAGACCGTCCATGGCAGACTTAGCGTCATCAGCATCACGCTTCAAGGAGTCCTTATCCTTCTCAATCCTATTCAATTGCAGGGGTTACAGACCACCAAATAAGATGGAAAAATATAGAAATAAATGAACAGCGCTTTGGTTATCAGTTAGCAAAGGAAAATGCCCTGAGACCTGCTCTACAGTTAGCACTGTTAGGTAACTTAAGAAAGCTCATTAGAAAAAGTGGTACTTTGAAAAATAATGATTATGATTTCTAGTGATTAGCAATGGCTCTTGTTGAGATAAATCACCTGTAGGAGAATATGCTTACATCTATGATTTTCACAGAAAAGCTGTTCATAACCTGATTTCTCAATCAACATGAATTATATGTCATCATAAAAAAAGCATTCATTACAACGTGCACTAACCTGGCCTTCATTTTGTTCAAGTGGTCGATCTGTTCAGACATCTCACCAACGGCATCGTTGTGCTTCTTGCGCAGGTTTGCGAGCGCAGCCTCATGCTGGATGTTGGACTCCTCTAAGTCTCGCCTGAGTTTGGCCAGCTCAGTCTCTCGCTTCTTGTTCAGCTCAATCTGGGCAGCTGTGGCACCACCGGCTTCATCAAGGCGCTCGCCCAGCTCTTCAAGCTCACGTCCCAGATGAGTCTTAGATTTCTCGGCCTTGGCACGAGCCTGGCGTTCATGCTCAAGCTCTTCCTCGAGCTCCTCAATTCGAGCCTGAAGTTCCTTGATCTGTTTCTGAAGCTTGGAAACAAGACCCTGTTCATCCTCTAGTTTTGAGGCAAGAGAAGAAACTTCCTTGTCCTTACGCTGGATCGTCTGTTCAAGTTCCTTCTTGTTGCGCTCTAGATCAGCAACAGCCTCTTGTGTTAGCTTCAGGTCACCCTCAACCTTCCTCTTGGCCTTTTCAACCTCAGCTCGTAGCTTCTTCTCCCTCTCAAGAGAGTCTTCGAGCTCATCAAGAGTTTGTTCCAGTTTGGCTTTAACCTTGTTGAGGTGATTGCATTTGTCTTCAATGGCCTGTAGGTCTTCAGCGGTCTTTTGATTGCATTCTTGAAGGTGTTTCTTTTCCTTGTTGATCTTATTGATGAGCTCATCCTGGTGGGCAATTTCATCATTAAGGTTGCGAATCTGGTGGTCCTTGGTCGCCTTGTCCTGCTCAGCCTTTTGGACTGTCAGCTCAAGGTCCTCGATATCTTTCTTTAGTCCACTGAGTTCCTGTTCTATCTTCTTCTTGCCCTGGAATAGTTGGTTGCGAGCTTCCTCCTCCTGCTGCAGCCGTTCTGTGGTTTCCTGAGGGTGGGTAAGATGCCTTGGGTCACCATTCCAAAATCATAATCGGGGCTTATTCAGTATGAACATGGTCACACAAAACACTAAGACACAAACACTGCTAAAGCTATCGAACACGACACATGGGATGGGGAAAGCGTGGTAAGTCCTACCTCCACGGTTGGGTGGGGAGCGTATAAGGAACCCATGCTAGCTACAGCTAGAGTGTACAAGGGAAGTGAACAAGGGGAGGGGTAGGGGCTACTCGTTACAGATCGTACACAAGACCACAGTGAGAAGCTGGGTCGTTCGTATATCGCTGCCTGGGCCAGACTGGATGTAGAGGCTCCCCTCAACCCCAACTCAGTGAGGTTGAGTCATGAACCCACACCTGGCCCAGCTCATCACCGCTTACGTAAACAACCCACCCACATCAAAGTCTAAATTTATCCCCCCTTCCCCCCAATATTTTCTCACAGATGAGTTCCGCGTTTAAAAAAGAAAAAAAGGACTCGCAGGTTTGCGAGTGTGTGCAAATGCCAATATTTAATTCAGAAATATTTGAAGGTATTCAAAGGAGGGTATGGCTGCAAAATTGTACATGACTTCATACTCACTTCAGCACACTTGTTTACCAGGGGAGCTAAATAAAGCAATGAGGGGTAAACTGCGAGGGCGTTGACGTGACGAATGTTAGTGGTGGAGGGTGTGCGTGGGAGCTGACGAGATCTTGCCTCTAAAGGGGATTAGTGGGAATGTATGTTTAGGGATTATTGGGTTCTGGAAACTTTTACTTCAGCAAGGTATTTTGGCAATACTCACGTTGAGCTGAGCCTCGAGGTCGGCCTTCTGGCTCTGGAGTTTAGCTTGCTTGTCCAAGAACTCCGAGACGCTACCCTTAGTGGACTCTAGAGCAACCAGGAGGTTGTTCTTCTCTTCAAGGAGAGCCACGTTGGCGGCCTCAAGTTCCTTGCGAAGCTTAGCCTCACGGTCGTAGTTTTCCTCAGCCTTTGCGGCCCTCTCCTCGAGAGCTCGGATCTCGTCCTCGACTCGGGTGACGTTGAGGAGAGGCTTAACCTTCTGCCAGAGGCGGTACCAAGGCCAGGTGCGGAGCTGCATGAACTTCCTGAGGTTACGCTGGACGACGATGAGGGCGACACGCTGCTCCTGGAGCCTCTTGTATGCCTTGCGGCTGGTGTAGCCGCGGATCCAGGCCTGCAGCCACGAGATGATCTTGGCGAGGCGGTCGTCACGGATCTCCTCAAGCGCGCCGAGCACACCAGCGCGGAAGAATACCTATGATATTGAGGGATGCTGTCAGACGGCGACTTGAGAAAAAGGAAATGAGACTTTATTTGTATCGCTCGAATGGCTTTGATGAGCTGAGTAAGTAAAAAAAGGACAATTTACTCTACTTCTTGTGTATTGCAGTGGAAGCTGAACTTCTGAGGGTAAAACTGAAACGTCACTTACCAGCTGAGTTAGAAAGCGAGAACCCAAGATATAAGAGCGCGCTTGTATGCGAGCTAAACGACAGCAGCGTCCACAAGGGGTACTGGGCGACAGCACATGAGAATACTACACAGAACACACAAGCAGGAGTCGGGAGCGAGAGAGAACAGATGCCTTGTACTCATCGCAGTGGAACTGATTTCCTTCCAGGATGATTAAGGTACTGAAACTTTTGATGTGAAATCAGAGATAACTGCTTCTAATGCTTTATCGGGAAGCAGGTTAAGACACAGGATCTGGAATAACGGACGTAACCTTACATGACCATACAGGGGAGGAAGAGAGAGGGACGCGCTTGCCTCTCTACAATGGTGAGTAAAGAGGACAGACTTGAGGGCAACACGAGAAGGGTATACTGCAACGCCTTATTCTGTCTTAGGTTGCAGGGGACTTGGGCTCTATGGATGATAGATGGGGTTGGCAGGACGATCGAGGACTTGGTAACATAACGATGAACGGTGACAATGGAAGTTGAGCACAACAGAAAAAAATTAAACTGGTAGAAACAAGGATCATCCACTTGTCGGGGACGAAGGATGTATAGTAGGATTAAGGGAGGCAGATCAGGATAAGGATGCCTTGTCGACATACTGCTGTTCTTAACATGAACCTTAGGCAGATGACTTTGAAACTGAACTGGCACAGACGAGGCCATTTACGAACCACAACAGGTTAATCTAACATTTCATTTCACCACATTTAACCATTCATCTACGGTATTATCACACAGTACGTTTGCTTTTATCTTGTTAGGAGCACGTCGGTACTGATGTGGTTATTTCTGCATTGGTTTCTTGTCCGTCACGACGATCGGGTTTTGTTAGAGAGAAAGAAAGTGCCTACGGACGATGCGTTTGAGACACTTGGGTGCCTGGCCAGCGCCCGTCCCGTCTACGCCGGCGCAGGCCCCTGCTGAAGACACACAACAGAGAGAGAGAGAGGAAACTAAAGGCAGTTAAGTCTAGATACTACAAGGAGCAACGGAGGAAAACGGCTTGAGACACTACGTTCATCATCTTATTCATCGAATAAGCAGCTAGATCATGCATGCAAGAGATGTCTAGGATGATTCGAAGTGGGCGAAGATGAACTACTACGGTAGACAAAGCTTCTCCTCAGGCGGCGACGTAAGGAGATGAGGGTTAGGGAGAGAACATGCCTTGGTGTGACCCATTCGGTATTTCTCGGCCTCCAGTTGCACATCGTCGATTAGTTCCTGGGTGGCTTGTTTGGGGTCTTCGAGATTTTTGGTAATTCTGGGATTGAGGATGTTGTATCTAGAGGGGGTTTCGAAGAGGAGAAAGAATGAATGTACATATCACAGTGCTACCAGGAGGGGGGGGGGAAGGAGAAAATTTATATAACGAGAAAAGAAGGAGCTAGGGTAACAAGACTTCTGCGTCCTTCCAACGAAGTCTCGGGGATTAAAAGGTTAAAACACAGGTCTTTGTCTTCACGGTACCTTGTAAAAACCACAGGGATGAATATGAGGGATAAAGTCTTGAGGATAGTTACCCTGGTCAGTATTTATCCAGGAGAGAGAGAGGATGAGAGGAAAAAATTCAACACAGTGGGAAATATCAAGAATCTTTTAAGGGTATACAAGGGAAAGACATTTAATGCAAATACGTAAATCCTTTGTTCCCGTCTATGGGGTAGGAGACATGCCTTGGTGTGGCCCATCCTGAACTTCTCGGCCTCCAGATTGATGAGTTCGAGGATGACCTGACTTGCTTTCTTTTCATCCTCGGCGGCAGCGGCAGCCTTTGAGGCTAGGATGGAATATCTGTTGGACAGATTGTCATGCTGAAGTGCGTCTCACAGAGATGTTCACCGACCCCTTCCGTCCGGTCATCTAAAGTACATAGTACATCTACAACCACTCTTCAGAACGGCGTCCTGAAATCTATTCTAGCTAGACACGAGGACTTAAAACAATACTCCTAATGTACACTAGATCTGGCGACTACTTGTTGGAGGAAAGGCCGTAAATCTTACCCAAAACTATCCGGCACGATTGTGGCCGCTCGACTAAAAGAAAACAAGGCAGAGTCACTGGGTGCCTTGAGGATGCATCACATCTGGTGCACAGCTCAACTCCGCTTTGGTCTTTGTTGCGGTGGTGTTGGGGTGGTTTGGAAGGGAGGGAGGACCTAACCCTATTGGGAGGGTGGGGTTGGAATACTGGTGACCAAATATATATATATATACTCTTTATGATGTGTCATGCACTGAGAGGAAGTGGATGCAAGCAACCTCGTCTCCAGCTATATGTAACAAAGGAGCAAACATGCCTTCGTGTGACCTATTCTGTATTTTTCCTCCTCGAGTTCGATAATCTCGAGGATGATCTTAGAGGCCGCCTTTTCGTCGGGAGCGGCAGCGGCTGGCTTGGAGGCTAAGATACAATATCTGACGGGCGAAGAAAAAGAAAGCAAATAGAGGTTAGAAAAGCCGTGGGGGTGGCGGTGCGGCAAGGGTTATGTGTGCAGCTGAGAGTGGGCATATGGAGTTGTCCTACCAGTGGAATGAGTTAAAAATGAGAGCATTATGTAGGTCGTGTGTGTTCACCTAGGGACGCATTCACCTCAGTAAACGCATTGTCAACTTGAGAAACGTACATGAGCTACTGATAACCTAAGCGTCATTGATCTCGTTGGACACAGTCATCTTTGGGGACACATACATCACTCATACGAGACTTACCTATTCAGATAACAGGCATTTGAGTAAAAGAAAGCATCTAGTTATCGTAGGAAATAATGATATCTCACTGGGGCAGACCTGACGGAGTTGTTTGAATGTGTATCAGGAGACATCACAAAATATGGGCATTTACTAGGGGCGTGTGGTGGAAGAGGGGGAAACATGGTTATATCAGGGGAGAGATTCTCAGGGAACGTCTACAGAATACGTATACCGAGTATTAGTTATTATAGTTTTATGTGGCGTTTGTTGCAGGGGGAGGGGGACATAATTATCAGGGGGACTGTAACCAGAGACAAAGTTATTTCCAGGGAAAATGTTTTATAGAAGAAATACACATGTATCAGGGGAAACATTGTTATCTTGGTGGACTGAAAAAACAGTTATTTCAAGGGAAATTTGTTTTATAAAAGAAATACACTTATATCAGGGTAAAGATTGTTATCTTATGGTGGATTGAGGGCAAAATGATGAAACATAAATTCATTTTTCATACAACTCACATTTTGGAAAGCAGAAACATATAACGCATAGACCATGTATGATAAAGATAAGAACATGTTTTGGTAGCTCAAGCGAGTCAAGGTAGGGGAAGAGGGGCGAATAACAACAGACTGAATGTGCTGGCTGAAGTAGCCCTAAACACGAGCCAAGCCCCGTAGATGAGGCAAATTAACCAACACGACGAACTTGCTCAGTTATCGAACCAATTCGATTAACACAGCGAATCCAGTTCTGTGGGCGGATCAGTTCAAGTAACACAATGAATCCAGCCCCATGGGTGAAACAGTCCGAATAACACAATGAACCTAGTCCTGTGGTGAAGCAGTCCACCTAAAAAAAACTGAGAAGCAAAACGATTCGAATAATATAGTGAACTTTAACCGAGTTGCGAAACTGAGGTGTGTTGACAAAAAAAAAAAAGCGAGACGCGTTGAGAAAATGGGTCATCAAGTGAGAAAATGGATCGCCAAGAGTGAAAATGGATCGTTTAGAGAACAAAACTGATCCCCAGGAATGAAAATGGCTCGCAGTTTTCGGTGTTGCTATGGGTTTCTCACCTTCAAGTTCCTCAGCAAGTGAACACAAATTTGTACCTACCCTTGGAGGCCTCGGGCCACAGTAAATGGTTAAGCTGACATGCGAAAGAAACAAGATCACCAAAGATTAATAAACAGAGATTACGAAAGACTTTTACAGACTGTGTAAGAATTTTGTGAGACGAGACGAGTGGCAGGCAAACTGCTCGTCCGGCGTCGGGCGAGGAGGTAAGAATGACATTACTGACTCATTAGAAAAGTATAGAAAATGTTACTTGAAATCCAAGTGTGAGACTTCGGCTCTGGTCGGGTGGAAAAATCGATTGTTTCATTCTACAAACCCCTTAAGGGAAGGCTCAGGCTCTGGAGGGTGAACTCTGGCAAATATAGCACTATATGACACATTTGGAGCTGTAGTTGAAGAATACAGTCCACATTGCTATTCTCCTGATTGCATCTTTGTATCCACTGGAGAATATATATATATATATATATATATATATATATATATATATATATATATATATATATATATCCCAGCCTGAGCCCGTTAGCCATTTATCGACCGGCCAAAAAGGGAGGATGGAGAGATGGCTTGGCTGTGAGCCGACCACCCTACCGAGTATTCGACCCCGTGCGAGAACTGTGCGTGATTCATAATCAGCAACGCTACCCGCCACACCACGGAGGCCGGAAGCATATAGCTACGTGCTGGCTGTATGAAGGGGAACACATGTTTTGATCCAGAGGGCGCTTTCTGATAATAAAGATTACTCTGTGAACATTGTTTCACGACAGAGCCGAAAGAATCGTAAGACGCAGGAAGTTGTGTTAAAAGTTTCGAAAACTGTGGTAAACACTCGGTTAGAATTTGAAGAGAAAGATTCGTAAATCACCTGCTGTGTTAAAGGTTTCGAAATTCGTAATGAACACACGGTTAAAAGATGAGGAGAAAGATTCGTAAATCATCAAGAAGCGAGTCGAAGGTGAACACGAAACTGGCCACAGTTGAGGCAGAGGAGGTCCTGCCATCAGTGACATCGATTAGTCACTTAAAATTACTTTCAACTTGGATTAACGAGATCACTCACAATGTTAGTGGATGCATTTTCAACAACCTTGGTTGCCAGTACAGTGGTTAGAGACCCTGTCGAGTTATTCGAGGAAGTAAATGAACCGAGTTTAGTGGGTTTGAAAGATGGTTACATCTGTAGGAAGAACTAGTGTCCACATGCCTTGGTGTGACCCATTCGGAACTTCTCCTCCTCCAGGTTGATGGATTCCAGGCAGACCTTACAGGCTTTCTTGTCGTCGTCAGCCTTACCCATGGCCTTTGGGGCCAAGATCTTGTAGCTGAAGAGGTATTTGGTTGTGATCATTCCGGACGTTGTTCCCCTCCCATCCATGAGTGCAACACAACTTTTCTCCCCTTTCTCCTAACACTGAATTATTTTACATCTTGCAGATGATTGTTCATTCTGAGGTAAGGTGCAGCTGTGCGCACACCTTCCTCCGCAGTATGGGTACATGTTGCTAGCACCATTGCACTAGGAAGTAACAAGTGACGGAACTTTCGTATGAGCTCTGAATCTGCACTAAGATTAATGATATACTCACGGAATACTTCCTAACGTCTCGACTCCTATGATTGCCTTTCAGAATTTGCCTTGATAAAGGCGGTCACAAACAGGACGTCACCATCATCATAAGAAACTAACCCAGTAAACATTTGTGTAAACATTCTACTTAAGGGAAGAAATATATTTAAAATGGGAAGATTTGTAGGTGTTGGGGACTCACTAACGGCATCAGCACACACAAACCTGTGATATATCTGTGTTAATTCATCTGAAAGAAATACAGTGGTTACAGTTAATGTACCCAAGAACACTTGATATAACTGATGCACAGATGTCGGTATGCCTACATATACATAGATGTCTATATGCCTTAACGTGATGATAGTATTTGATACTACACTTACTGGTAATTAGTTACTGGTGATCTAAAGTTCTTTGTAAGTCTTCTAACTAGCATTCCCGGTAGGAGGATATCTGTCTTAGTCACTTCTCTTTATATTTATCTTTCCTGAAGAGTGTGAGGGTAAGGGGAACTTACCGATGCTTGAAGTCTGGGTACAGCATCCTGTTGGGGAAGCCCTTGCGACAGATACGGATGCCCTCAAGCACGCCGTTACAAGTCAGCTGATGCATGACCAGAGCCGCGTCGATCACACCTGCAGAGGACAGGCAAGATATCACCTACGGGTCCTGGAGCGCCAGCAGAGCCCAGAGGCTCCTGGAGGACCGAGGAACCCACGCCCGGAGCTTAAGAGGCGACGTGGGCAGATGGCAGCGCCAGTCGCTTGTAAATGTGACTGAAAACTCAGTCAGATACGACAGTACTTCAAGCTGCTAGTAAGCTGAATGTATATGCAGAGCAATACTCTAAGCTTTACTCAAGATAAAAATATGATAAATTTCTCAAACAATATACAAGTCAATATTCTTATTCTCTTAGATGAAATTTGGATATTTGTAGCTTTGCATCTTTACTGAATTGTGAAAATGAACCTTCAAATTTTAGGAGCTGAAGCTACGGCACACGGGAAAACAGAGAGGATGAGTAAGAACAACTAGAGTAGAAAGAAATGCAAGGGTGGTCTGGGGTATGGACAACACAAGGACGTGGATGAGAAGTTCATGCGAGGTGGTGTACAGCGAATGACCTTACCAGCTTGCTTGTTCTCATTGGGGATGATACACCGCACGAAGTGAGGTGCAGTCTTTCTCAGGACAACCATCAAGTTGTTAAGCTGCTCCTGAAGGATGAACGATAAAAAACAACACTAAGACAGAATCTACTGAGACAGAACCCCGTCGGACGGGAGTTTTGAAACAGCGGCTCACTGGTTGCTTCGGTGTCTGACCGCTCTATGGTTCTAAACTAAGAATAGCACCAACTGCTGTTTTGGGGTAGGGTGCTATGACTATATTACATGGATGCACGGTAAAGACAGAAGACCAATGAAAGAAATGTGGGATTCAGACAAGGACTAAGGCTTAGGACTGATCAACTAAGATGGGTTTCGAGGTGACAGTACTACATGATACCTCCTACGGCTCCGGTTAAAGACATTTTCTAAATCTAATTATGTTTGTACAGATAGGAACAAGTTTTTGGTATTCTCTCCAGTTTGGTGTGGAGTTGAGAATACTCGTTCAGACGGGAAACAAAAAGAGGTTGACAAAGACTCGAGCCGGAGAGGCCCTTGGTGCAGTAGTTGTTATGTTGCAGGAGGCAATACTGGGGACCTTACCAGCCGCCTTCATTTCATTAGGGATGATACAACGGATGAAGTGTGGTGCAGTGCTCCTGAGGACAGTCATCAGGTTGTTGAGCTGCTCCTGAGGAAGGGAGGGCAACACTCAGGAACGGATAGTGGTGACTAACTAAGGTTACCCTCTCATCAGGGTCGTCATGTACTCTTTGAGAAGCGGTGGGTCTCGGGTAGCGCTGAGACCAATGGGTTACACAGGTTTCTGTAAGTACCACTCATGCCCTGTCCTATGGACTCCAAAGATGTATGAGGGAGGGCGGTATCCACCTGTCCGTTCAAGGAACAGTGGATGCTAAAGTCAGATTCTAATTCAGCTAACATATAGGAGGGACACTGACGTCAGCTGTCAGATGCTTGGACAGTGACGTCAGGAATCCAGAGGGAACACTAGAATATGGATCGGGAAGAAGAACTACAACATTCAGCTAACAAGTCTGGCCGCATAAACCTTGCTCAAGAAGGTGTTCTACGGCCGACTGTGTCGCATCTCGATCTAACTGGGGGACCTTACCAGCCGCCTTCATTTCATTAGGGATGATACAACGGATGAAGTGTGGGGCGGTGCTCCTGAGCGTGGTCATCAGGTTGTTCAGTTGCTCCTGGGGACGACCGCATTGGGCAGTTAGGACCATGGTTTTGATCAGGGAGGAAGGAGAGGGGCTAACATTCATGGAAGTCCTTTTTCCAGAGGTGAAAAAAAAATAATAAACGTCATGCAATGTGGTGGGTTTTACCCGTAATGTTATAAAGGAAACTTTGGTAGTGTTGGGGTTGGTGGAGGGGCAGTTTACAGGGATCTACGAACCACCGTTCCAAAACGGTTCGAGATGAGAGTAATCCTCCTACACTATGATGGAAGCACGCTTGCCCACATTGTAAAGTGGATTGAATTTCAAGGGGGGAAAAAAAGTAGGGAAGGACCCCAGCCAGTCTGCCGACCCGGCCGATTTGTATCCGTTTCAATATGGATTTACGGGGGAGCTGAAAGGCAGAGTAGGGAGGGAGGACAGTACACACACAGACACACATGTGGAGGCAGCACTTCTTGCAGGTCTCGTGTCTCAGCTACTCTTGTAGAGGACCACGTCCACTGGTTGTAGAGAGTTGCTGGTTCCGAGTAACAATTTTACAGGAGGAATAAAAAAGTAAAGGAAAAAGGGGAGAGAACATGTCCTTAAACACATTCTGAGTGGACACGGGCTACACTGGGGGGGCTTTTCACTATTCTTACCAGACTGCTTCAGTTCATTAGGGATGATGCATCGGATGAAGTGGGGGCTAGTGCTCATCAGAGTTGTCATCAGTTTAGTTAGCTGCTCCTGAAGTGATAAGAGGTAAGGGAAGAAAAGGCAGCGGTTAATATACAATGATTCGAAAGCATTCCTCTGGGAGGGGGAGGAGGTGTCTGTGTGTGTATGTGTGCGTGTGTATGTGTGTGTGTGTGTGTGTGGTGTGAGTGTGTGTGTGTGTGTGTGTGTGTGTGTCATGGGGTGACCCTCAGGTGTAATGTGAGGATTGGGGGGGAGGGGAGTTACTGGCACAAGACCAGAAGTTATTATTAACGTTAAACTCCACGATTTCCTTATGGAGGCTGGAGCAGAGGTGACGTCCTCTTGTGGGTGTTTCAGAAATCCGTTAAATTGCTGGGAAGACTTGTGGTTTGGGCTAGTGAGTCGCCGTCGGAGGCCCGTGTCTGTAGGAGGTGCGTGTGGTGTAGTGCTGGGAGGGAGGGAGCCTAGTAGTCTCGTTTGTTAATGCTTTTCGGGCGAACAGAAGCCACAGTGGGGACATATTAAATGAGAAAGAAAATGAAAGATGATGGAAAAAAATTATATATTGATGGATACTGTAAACTGAAAGGGTTTCGATACGGCACAAACAAGCGTGAAGACGTATATTATCCTGTGGTCGAAGGTATACAAGATAAGAGATATACGTAAATTATACGACAAAAACAGAGTATGGTACAGTCATGGACATGGAGGAGGGCGCCCTAACGCGCCAGCCTGTTACTCCTTGGCATCTGTGGGGTGTGCAGAACCCGACACCAGAGAGGGACATAACATCTTAAACCACTGGCTGAATGTGATGACCCAAGCAATGTAGCAGACGTTGAAAAGATCAGGTCATCATTATGAAGGACAAATCAAGACAGTTATATCAACTCTGAACACACACACACACACACACACATCCTGAATGACTGAAGGATCAGACTGCACACCTCACTTGCCGACCGTTACCGACTGAAGGCTGGTACGGAGGAGGACGCCCCGGTCAAAATAAAATCTTAAGATTACAGAATGCAGGACAACAAGTTACATAACATCCATGGAACAGGCTACATATAATGTCATGTGGCATTATTGGGTTACTGTAAGCAATAATATGTACGTGTTTACAGTAGACGTCAGAGATCCGTACAGAGACGGGTGTAGGGAGTGAGGGAGGGAGAGTGGAAACTATTTAAAGTCAGATGGGGACTTCTGTTGACGGGAGGGAGAGGCCAGGGTGGAACCTCTATTAGGCGGAGGGAGGGAGAATACGTCATAGGGGTGACCTCCACTGGACGGAGACAGGGAGAAGGAAGGTCGAAGTAGAGGTCAGAAGGTGGTGGGGGGTACCTCTTCTGGGCGTAAAAGGGAAGGGGGAACAGAAGGAGGTAAGATAAGAACGGCAAGGGAGACCTGATGGGGGAGGAGACGTGGGGGAAACTATACTTCTGATAAGAACGTCTGGGTCACCCGTTGGTGAGAAAGACCAGGGTGTTTTGGTCGTGTGGTCTGGGTGATTGAATGCCGGGACAGGGCAGCAGCAGATCCCAGGCCTTACTACCACCTTGGAATAGGCAAAGGAGGGATGTGATGGGAGGGGCAATGTCCGTACCTTAGGGAGAGGCAATAAGTGGGGTGCGGGGCGGGGGCAGCAGGGCGCCAGCAGGTACCGGGCCATGCCGCCAGGGGGAAGGGGTGAAAGCGGTGCTACATAGCACTAGTGCACACAGACCGAGCAGCCGACTTACCCTGTACATGCCCGACACAGTCTGGAAGCCGGAGCCCTTCGCGCGTTTGCCGCCTGCAGGGAGAATACAGACGAACATCATCTATGGCGCAGTAGCGTTGGCTACTACAACACTAGCCTTGGCTGCTACAAGACTAGACATGGCTACAACAATACTAGCCTTGGCTGCTATAATACTAGCCTTGACTGCTACAGTACTAGCCTTGGCTGCTACAGTACTAGCCTTGGCTGCTGCAATACTAGCCTTGGCTGCTACAGTACTAGCCTTGGCTACTACAGGACAGAGACAATCATATAAGCACATACATAAACATGCAATTATAGCTGCCAGACGAATCACCTTAAGAGATTATGGATTACTGATTAGACGAACCATCTTTTTAGTACTACTTGACGGGACGCAAAGCCAGCCAGCTGTTGGGCAGTAAACATTGGCGAGACTAACACGGGTGCTCTCTAGCCATGGCAGGGACACCTACGGGTCTCCATCAGCCACAACATCCAACTTTGTTCTCACTACAACACTGAGAAATATTTACCCTGTAAAGCCCGGAAACTGTCAGGAAGCCAGAACCCTTAGCGCGCTTCCCACCTGTTGGTAGACAACACTCTCATTATCCGTGACTTAGGACGAGAGATTTCCAGCCTGTCTCCAAGAGGCTGTCTACCCACCCAGGCTGGCTGGTCATGGGAGGGGTCTATGAGAAGGGACCCTGGGAGCAATAACCCATGACTTGTTTGGGCGTCGCCTCATGTCTCAAGGGAGACGACACCACAAAGTCATTAACGTAAAAATCAGTACTGTAAATGAAATACTCATTAACTATATGACAGTTAAATAATTTGTCTTATTTGGTAAATAAATAAATCAGGAGTGGTAAAAAGGGCGCAAACCAAGTGGTGGGTGGCAGGCAACATGCAAACAGTGGGTAGGAGAACTGAAGTAAAACAAACATCTTTGTCCTGGCAAGTCCGCTAGAAGAAGCATAAAGTTCAAATGATATAGTTGTCTCAAATGATGATATTAGATCGAGTTCTTTTATTTAAAATCATAGAATGGAACTGCCTTGACTACATCTACTGCTGATTGCAATCTGATGGTGACAGTAGTCTTTAAACACTACAGTGGGTCCTCAAGGGAACTGGACGGCATGAATGTGAACTTCTTTGTACATGAACTGAGAGGTAAGCATTTGGACACCAGTCGTGAGCAAGGAGGTCAGCAGATGATCCGGCATCGACTTTCTCTGAGGTGGCATTCTAACAGGTGATCACACTCATATTTTCCTTGTGGTATCATTAGCCACGGCAAATGGAGGAGAAAATGGAGATCGCAGTATAATGGTGCCCTTGGAAGGAAGATATGAGCGTGGAGCAAAGGAGTCAAGCAGAAGAACAGGAGAAAGAGTTCTCTCGGTTCTTCCGCTTGCCTCATTGAGCTCTGCCTCGCGAAGTGAAGAGCAGAAATGACCTCCTCCCGGAGACCAAAGCGATACTCTGTAGGGGAGAGACGCGACAGGAGAAACCGGCATTAGTCACCGAACTTCCCGAGGTAAAGCAAGATATCATGGATAATCTCAAGAACTGGATTGTATCACTTGACTTCAGTCATTCCCTGTCGTGGGTAATGATGTACTCACCACCCTTGCCACCAGTGTCGGCGCCCCCGGACTGGCCGGGATGATCAATGAAGATCTCGATAGCCAGAGAGTTGGAGGCCTTCTTCATCTGGTCGACGACGGTGTCGTTGAGGGGATCCTTGTTCTTCTCGAGCCATCCAGTGAGGTTGTAGGGCACGGTGCCAGCGTAGTGGACGATGGCGAAGTGAGCCTCCGCCTGGCCCGGCTTGGGAGGCTTGGGCTTGATGAAGTTGGGAGACTTGCCAAGATGGTTAGCCTTCAGCTTCTCTTCAAAGGACTTGTCAGTAGCCTTGGGGAACATAGACTCCTCTTCAAGGATGGAGAGGATGCCAAGAGGCTGTTGGTGGGTGAGGGGAGAGGCGAAGGATGCAACGTTAGCGCGGAGGCAGCTGGTCACACTGAGATACGCTCATCCAAAAGATCCAAATGCTTAGGGTTCTACCACCTGAATGCAACTGTGCTCAATATTTCATGACCAGTAACGTAAAAAGATACAAGGCTGATTTCTTTGTCCTTCTGAACTCAGAGAATATTGATCTGAACTGAAGTCGTATTCACAAGTAAATGATTATTGTTAAATGGAATGACTTTACTTGGAAGCTATTCACATCATCAGTCGTAACAAAATCACGTAAGACACTTACCTTGTGGTTGGTAAACACTGTATCGGACAGATTTATATTAGTAAGTTCTCTAACAGTGATATCGACGGAGGAACTTTGAACAGAGAGTGATTTTTTGGGTTAGAATTACTTGAGATAACATGCTAAAATTTCTTATGAAAGTCTTTTGGAAGCTGAGGGATAAAGACATGATTTGTGAAGATATTTAGTGTGAACCTATGTGTGTCTGTGGCGAATCTCTTCTTTAAGGAATCTCCGAGTATAAATTGACAGGAAATTCAGCAACAAAAAGATGGTAGTGTCCAAAAACATTCAGGTCAAAATAAAAATTGAAGCATCAGTGTGGTACAGACGAAGCATTAGTGTGGCACAGACGGGACAGCAACGGAGCAACTAGTATGACCAACTTAATAACTATACCTCTTAACAATATGAACATGGGTTAGTATTTATCTTTCAGTACTACGTCTACACACATAATAATCTGAAAGTAATTCATGAGAATTTGCGTCACAAGGGAGACACACACACACACATGGCTTGCACCAGACAACATCTACATCCTCTTACTGTTTTGTTGTAGAGGTTACCTTTTCTAGGAGGTCAATACAAGCCTGGAGGTCAAGACCAAAGTCTATGAAGGTCCATTCAATCCCCTCCCGCTTGTATTCCTCTTGTTCCAAGACAAACATATGGTGGTTGAAGAACTGCTGCAATTTCTCGTTTGTGAAATTGATACACAGCTGCTCAAAGCTGTTGAACTGAGGACAAGGAGAAGGGAGACTACACATCAGTATTGCACGATGAGGTTGGGGGAGCACAAGGGGAAAACAAACAGAAGGTGAAGGATTAGGGACAAGGAACACTGGCCGTTGTCAGGCATGTCCTGTCACCATACACACACACTGAGGGTATAACGAGGGGTTAACGTTCACGAGGCTGCAGTAACATATGGGGTGGGGAGAATGGAAACGATATGGAAACTCAGGATTGGTGTCTTTAGTCACCAGTTGTCCTGTACTGAGAAGTGAGTGGTGGGTGGGGATCTGCGGTTGGCAGTGGACGAACAGGAGACACTTATGATACGTAGGTCCATCAAGTCCTGACGAGGACCTCACTACCGACTTTAAGACTGGCAGTGTCATTTTTACCTTCTCGATTAGTTCAATGCAGGCCTGAAGGTCCAGACCAAAATCAATGAATGTCCAATTAATGCCCTCTCGCTTGTACTCTTCTTGCTCAAGGACAAACATGTGATGGTTGAAGAACTGTTGTAGTTTTTCGTTGGTGAAATTGATGCATAACTGCTCAAAGCCATTAAACTGGAAGGTGGTAATAAACGCAAGGGATTAGGTGAAGCTACAAGATTACAGGTGGAGAAAGATGCTCTCGTGGGCCATGTCATAGCTGGCCAGGGTATTTGGGGGGAGGGAGCACTTAGGTAGGGTTTAAAAAGTTGTTAAAGTTATCACTGGTCTGTGACGCTGGGTTGGCGAGGGAGAGAAAACAATATGCAGACCTACACAACCATTTTATTTCATTCAGATAGGGTGTTTTAGGGGATGTCTTTGGTTCCTTATAAGGTGGGTGTGCCATTATGATCGGGTAAGTTAAGTGGAAGCGGGGCTGAAGGTGGCAACATCTTCAGTAGTAATACTTGGCTCCACGGTAAAAGAAAAAAAAAATGAAGTGGGAAGTTGATCTGAAGCGAGGCTGAGGGAAAGATCAGGGCTCCTTTCAGGAAGAGCCTTAATTGAAGAGGAGGAGCTTAAAGCAGGGGATGTGTCGTGCACGACGTCTGTAGTACACAACCTATCGGGGGTGGGGGTAGGGGAGGGAGGGTCATGCTGGTAGTGTCCACAGTGGGGAGGGGTCAAGGAGTGGGGAACTCATGCGTTGGAAGCTGTTGTGATCAGCACGTTACCTTCTCAATAAGCTCAATGCAGGCCTGCAGGTCTAGACCAAAGTCAATGAAAACCCAATTAATCCCCTCTCGCTTGTACTCTTCTTGCTCGAGGACAAACATGTGGTGGTTGAAGAACTGTTGCAGTTTTTCGTTGGTGAAATTGATGCATAACTGCTCGAAGCCATTGTACTAGGAGAGGTGAGAGCAGATACGGTGATAAGGTTTGCGTCCAGTGACACAGTGAAAGTCAATACCAAGAGGAAAGTCTTTGTGTGGATGTCCTAACATCATGGAAGGGGAATGCCTGAGTTATACACAACAAATGGGATAGAATGATATACAGGAACACACCTAAAAGCAAGAACTTTCACAGGATCCTGGACCCTACCCACTGTGGCCGTATTTCGTGGCCGGGAAGACCATATCCGAATCGAGACTGGGGGAAAAGAAGCATCGCTCCGGGTATAGAGGGGAGGACGGGTGACGCAAGCTCTCCCCTCCATTCACATTCAGGTTGATGGGGCATCTTGGATAGGGAGGGAGGGGGGAGAGGGAACCTGTATCTCTAGTATTCGAGATTTTCCATCAAGTTCCTCAACTGGAAAGTGGCGTCGGAAGGTGAGAAGACTCGAGAGTGAACGGGGAAGTAGATATCACCTCCAGATGGGAGTGAGTCCAGAGGTCCGGAAGAAAGTCACTCGTAAACCCGCTTCATATGGCCTCTCGTCTTAACTTCACGTCAGTGCCTCATTCACATCCTTTTTTGCCATTTCCCGCCTTAGCGAGGTACCGTCAGAAACAAATGAATGAACTTCAGGGTTAAAATCCTTATTTGACTCTTTACTTTGTTTTTTAAAGTAGGATTAGAGGAAGAGAGGATTAGCAGGTCCCCATTCCCACACTGCCGCCCCTCTAAATCGCCTTCTGCGACACGCATGGGATACGAGGGCACTGTTGTCTCTCCTTTTGGCCCAGGGGATAACGTAAGAGGTCATATGCATATACTAGATCACGCGCACCAATGTGACCTCTTGCAATATGAGGCTGTTATGTACGGTTGAAATATGTCGTCGGCGGTAATTCATGCCAAGCTGCTCAGAGTCATGACACTGATAATGATGAGTCAAAGGGATCATACACATTGTGCTGAGGGCTTCTTGTGGTGTTCGGCTGGAGTCTGGACCACTGACTTTCACCACGAGGAAATTAATACCAACCAGAAACTGGTGAACTGCAAATACGTAGTTGATTGAAAAAAAAAATGATATTTATACATCTAGTATTTTCCATCACCAACCATTGGATTGCATCGTCAAGATTAATTTTTGAAAAGAAAAAAATGATGGAAATATTTCAATCTCTCAGATTATAGTGCGGTGGGAACGCGTCATACTCGCATCCCATGAGGCTCGGGGCTCGAACCCACGGCCGGGCAAGAATGCTGAGCGGATAAATCAGGCGTGTGCATGATCGCAGACACAGTGGTTCGTATCCCCGAGCCAACTAACACTCTCTCCAAGTAGGTTTGCAAACTCAGCAAGTAAACATCGTGTGGGATGTACTCTTTTTAACTCAGACCTACGTGCATTTGTTATCAAAATTCCTATACCATGGTATGATAAGTTATACTGGCGCTACACCATGACACATGAGTTATTCTCAAATGCAATTAGCAAAAAAAGGGATAGCTGGGTAGTCAACACAGAAACTTAGCACGGTGATGCACGGCCACTGAGCACAACGGCATAACCCCCTTCGGCATGACGGCACGATCCTTGGGTACGGCGACGTGTGAACCACCTGACATCATCAAACAGGGCTGAGGTTATAGGGCCCCTCCCCACCTCACGGCTATCGTACTCGAGTGTCGTGCCTCGTTGCTCCAGCGGGGTACCGTCGTGCTCAAGTGTCGTACCGTAAAGTGGTCAAAGACGTTATGATAATTGATTTACCATGACACAAGACGTGAGGGAACACTTGCAAGAGAGTGGGGAGTGTAGGGAGGGAGGGGGACGATTATGACATCAGTGGTAGGGAGCAGGTCACGGTCGTGCTGGTGGTGGGCGGCGCGCGCGCGCGCTCCCGGGGGGGGGGGGGTTACATAAAAGTTACGGGTCATTTACATGCTGCATACAGGGGGGCCGGCCGGGCCAAGGGTACTGTGTCAAGTTTCACCGGGTCAGTTAACTTAAGCCCTTGAGCTAACGACGATACGACCCTTCACCAAAACGGTACCGACCCTTGGGTATGATGGCCTTGTTGATCCTGACCCTTCAGGGTCAGGTCAGAAGCCAGGTCATTATACCCGAGGGTCGCATCGTTCTTGCCCAGAGTCATATGTCGTACTCCGTATTAGTATTAGAGTTGATCCAGGTCTAAGTTTTCCTTCCACTAAACAGTTTTGCCGTCTGTTGTTTTGGGTAAAGTGATATGCTGCACAGCAGGAGATAAAAAATCATTCTTTCTTACATTTTCCATATTAAACAGAACACTTGGGATCACGGTAATTGAGGCTTGCTGTGGGGACAATTGACGTGGCCGTTACGATATCAGCAGTTATGTCTCTCAGGGTTTAGCTTAGGGAATGATGACGGTGAAGGGAGCAAAGAAGGGAGTCTTAACCTTATGCAATACAAGGAATCATAAAACTCATAATCAAACAAGAAAATACACACGATAGGTATTCCAGTGTTGTGAAGGTCACCAGACAAGTTCATTACACCATAATACGGCCGTGTGTATGTTTGCAAGATAGGCTGTACTCCAGGCTTCAAGTCAGGAAAGCCTCTAGTGAGTTTGGTTTAAGTTGCTGAGGAGGGGTGAATGAGGGAGGGTGGCGTATACGAGATGGATGGGGGCAAGCGAAAACACTCGTCTGGTTTCCTTCACGACAGAGGAAAGGAACAAACAGTAACTTAATTGAAGGGGAAACAATAACAAGGGGAAGAGGGAGCACTCGGGCGATCCTGCTGCCTGGAAGAGAAGGGTGTGTTGGGGAGGCAATGTGTTAGGTGTGGGAGGGCTGGGCTTTTTGGTGGGGGTGGGTTCACCCAGACTGTTGTCATAAGGGTCCGAGTCTGGCAGGTGAACCACTGCCTAGCGCAATACACAGGAGTGGTAGCAAACACTGGAGGAAATAGAACAACTAGCGGGAGTAAGAAGATGAGTCATTTCCAGAATTGATGCACTGGAAGAGCACAGTGGGGGGCGTGCGTGAAAAAAGGGGGGAGGGGGGCCACCTCATGTAGCCTTTAGGGTGAACTAGTGCCTTTCCAGAAGATTAATAATAATAATAAAAAAAAACTTCAGGTCCATACAAACTCAACAGAGAAAGAAAATGGAGACTTGCCGAAACTTCTTGGTACTGCAGTTGGCTCATATGTGCTCCAGGCCGTGGTGCTGTTTACGTTAAGAGAGGAAACCCTGTCATCATTGGTGGGGTCAGGGGAGAGAAGGGCTGAATTAAATATATCACAGGAGGGGAAACACCAGAGGCCCGCCAAGCTTGGAACAATCCCGCCACAACTTCTCACAGTCATTAATTATGCCTAGGCCGAGGAGCCTTCAAAGGTGGAGTTACATGTGTCATCTTTCCGTGCTTATGGCACTGACAGTATAATACCATGAAGTGCACAAAATGATAAACTGTTGCTGAAAATAACTATTCTATGAACCAGTTTCGGAGGAGAAAATAAGAGAACTTTATCTTTCACGGGGGTGGATATTCTTAGGCCTCTCTAAAGTTTGGATGTATTGCAATATCTAGCGCATGACTTGATCAACAGCGAGACATTGATGGGATGGAACTTACGTCGAAGATCTCGAAGCCGGCGATGTCCAGCACACCGATGAACATGGAGCGTTTCTGGCCTGTCTCGAGCGTCACGTTACACTTCTTCACCAGCCACTTGAAGGTACGATCGTAGATGGCCTTGGCCAGGGCACCCACCGAGTAGAACACCTGGTCCTTGTTCCTGCCTTGAGTCACGAACTCATTGCCGACCTTGATCTTGGGCTTGGTCAGGTTCTTGTACAAGTCTGCACCGTCGACGCCCATCAGCTTGGCGACTCTCTCACCCTCCTGCAGCAGGGGACGAAGGTGAGAACCTCACGTTTTGCTAACCGTTGTCACGTAAACATGCTTAGGATGAAAGCACTTTGAGGACCAAGAGAAAGGCAGAAGGTTTAAGGCTGAGTTACAGTTACGAGAGGAGTTGTTCACAGTACACTTTTTAAGTGTCTGAAATTCGAGTGATCCTCACCTCGGTACCGTCGGCTTCAGCCTGCTCCTCGCGACCCCTCTGCTTGAACTTCATCTCACCGAAGTGCATGACGGAGGCTGTGACCTTGTACACGTTCTCCTTATCTTCCTTGCTGAAGCCAAGCACATCGAAGGCATCCTAAAGCGGGAGGGTTCGAGGTCATCAGTTCACAAATATTGGTACGGTGAAGCCGGGCTATTCACTGCCCGCTCACAGTAGCATATCTATCTATAATTTCATTCAAAAACGGCTGCTGTTTCACTACTTCTTTTATATTCAAGTTAACATTTAATTGACCTATACACTTAACTAAACAGAAGATTGTACATACCGGAGTGGGGCATCACACGAGAACATTGAGATGAGTTGCAAGCATGCAGTGGTAGGTTTACAAAGATGAACTGCAAAAAGAGTTAGTTCAAGAACCGCACATTTCTATATCTGTACAAATTTGAGGTGGGCAATGATCCTACGGTGGTGATACGAGGAACTTGTGACGGTTTGAGTGGCTGAAGGTGTCACTTGTTGCTCAACATGGTGGAGGGAAGCCTCTGCCGAGGGAGACTGATATGGTGGGGTTGGAGGAGAAAAGCCTGAACTGGGGAGCTGGTGGTAGGGTTGGTTGGAGGAGAAAGGCCCAAGATGGGGACCCGGTGGTGGGGGTTTTGAGGAGGGAAGCCAGGGCCAAGGATCTGACGGTTGGGGCTGAACTTGTGATGCCCGAGCTGGGGACCTGATGGTTGGGGCTTAAACATATCTTCCACCTTCCAGTATTGCGTGAGGGGTGGGGTGGGGGTGGATACAGGGCGAGGATGTTAGTCATGCCAAGACTGGTGGAAGGAGCGCATGCACTTCCAAAGCTACCAGGGAAGTGGAAGTGGAGGAGTAGCAAGATTTACGGCATTAACGGCTGTCGACTGAACAGCAGCAGAAGCAGTTGTGGCCAAAGTGGGGAGAGAGGGAGGGGAAAGAAAGATTGTGCTGTAGAAAAGGAGAAAACGGTTCAGTCTGATAAGCCACCGGAATTTACTGCAGCAGTTGTAATAGCACAGGCTAATTATAAGCTGTGCGCCATACCCAAGGACTGCACAGCAACGGCAGATGCTGTTGGCAGGGGCGGGAGAAGGAAAAAAAAAATGGGTTTGTACGCGTGATGGCAGAGGCTGGTGGATTGGTCATGACTGTGGCCATCAGCTTCCTCAGTCATGACTGCCACTATCCACCAAACGCGGCAACCCCAGTTTTTTTTCTTTTTTTTTATCTCTTGAACACGACGGTGCGGCCATGGGATATGATGGCCTGAGCTCAGGCAGTCGTCATACACAAGGGTCGTGCCCGTCGTGCACAAGGTGGGATCCAAGAAGGAGTGTGCAGAGGTTAGAGGCAGACCAAAAGAGTCGCCACTTACATCAGTGAACTGCATGTCCTCTTTGTCGTCAATGGACGCCACAGTGACCTTGCCTTGTGAGACGAAGTGATAGTCGTGGATGTCGTTGGACAAGAGGCAAAGTGCTAGAAACAAGGAGGCACATAGGTCAACACAAAGGCCATACCAGTGACCTGGGAGTTGGGATGGGATGTCTTGAGATACCAAGCTTAATATTACAAGGTATGGGAGTGGGGACAAAAATACCTATGTGATGTAATATACGTAGGCATGTGTGATGTAGGGAAAGAGGGTCTCTGGTTGTTGAGGTAGAGGATGATGGGGATAGGTTGGAGTGGTGGATGTAGGATAGAAGGGAACGGGATCCATCCACGTGTATGTGTGTGGACGAATAAGGAGGTGACAGAGGGAGGGCGTTGGTGTTGGGCAGCCTCGTGGTGCGTGAGAGGAGGAACCAATAAGAAGTGTTGCACGCCTGAGGCGAGGTGTCCAGTCCAGACCCAACACTCTTCACGTACGAGGCTAACACCACAAGTGCTCTTAACAGGGAATACTTATTAATTTTTACTCCAAACGAACACGACCTTGGTGAATAATGTAAACTACTTCACTGATTTCTACATTAGTAAATGGTGAGGCTATCCTGGTCCATGGGAAGCCAGTGGGGGTTTAGATTCTTCTCTAGACTAGTCTTTACCTTCTAGACCAAGTAACCTGTAAGGTAAAGTGTACCTTTGGTCCTAACGTAAATGTTAGCATGAAAACACAGACTGAAGTGTACAAATCAGTTATACTCATGATTAGCTATAATTTTGAAGAGTTCTAGAGTGAATTTCTCGTATGAAACATCTAGACCTTCAGGGGACAGTATGACTTTGGAGAGTGAATGTCTAAAGAGAAGGGTTCGAGAACCGAGCCTCCGTTCCATCTAGTGACTAAGACAACCTGTGAGGCTAGCTCCTCTATGGGACCCACTTACATCCGTGAATTGCATTTCCTCAGCGTCGTCAATTGAGGCCACAGTAACTTTACCCTGACTCACAAAATGGTAGTCATGAATATCGTTGGACAGGAAGCAGACAGCTGCAATGGACCAAGTTACCGTTATGAGAGTAAAACACTGGAGAAAATCTGATCATTTTAAGAATGAGGATTCAGTGTCCTGTGGAGGTACGATGGGACATCCTCTTTTGATGTCATTTTAGTACAAACGGCACCAAGAATGTGGTCAAAAAGATAGTTTCCCTCTTGCCTACAAACAGGATTTAACAACAGTAAATTACTTCATATGTTGATGAATACACCTCTCGTCCGCTACTCAGTGTCATGTTTTATATGATATGTTTCTCTTATTACATCCTGTACCTTTATAAATGTTAGATAAACTAGTGAGAGTAATGTGGTGGGACCTGTCAGTACCTGATCCTTACTGTAAGGGAAACTGACGCTAACCAATTTTTCAACTCCTGTAGGACATGGTAACAAATAAGTATCCTTACCGGACCTCCTGACCTTAGGTGAGTACACTGGCGTGCTCACCAGTGGGGCTGGGGACTCAATAGGCACGACATTGAAATGTATATGGCCTTTCCTGTGGTATGTGCGTAGCAGGGATGGTATGTATGTGTACAGAGCAGTGTCACTACATGGCTCTGTGTGTATGTGTGTGCGTGCGTGCGTGTGTGTGTGTGTGTGTGTGTGTGTGTGTGTGTGTGTGTTTGTGTGTGTGTGTGTGTGTAGCAACTGTAGGGTACATCTTTTGCTGGTGTGATTATATAGAAGGGGTGTTTGTGTGTGTGTAATTATCTGTTTGTATTGTATGGGGAGTGGGTCTTACACTCGTGGGGTCCCATCCCTTGACACGTCTCTAAAATCATACAGATTTTCAATCTTCTTTAGGCTGTTTGCAGTTCCTATGTTCTTTTTTTTTTCAGGATATCCCAGTCATCCACCACTTTTATACTACATAAGTACAACTCTACATTCTGTCTAACAAGTATTTTCTTCAAGTTCATTTTGTGGCCTCTGTTTGTTCTGTCCCTGCATTATCGAAGAACTGTTCACTGTCTTCATCCTTATGCTGATTTAAACCCTTAAAAGGTTATTATCAGGCCAATCCACACTCCCTCCTCCTCCTTGCTGTGCAGCTCTAAGGCATCTAGCCCTTCGCTGTAAATGAGTTCACTTAATTTCAGTACCATTCATTACTGCCTTCCTCTGGACCTTCTCGCTCGCTCATTATGCCTTTGTAGTTGCGATGACCAAACTCGAAAATGATATTCTAGGTTTGACCTAATGTAGGATGTGAACGGCTCTTTGAATATTTCCTTATTCATGTACTTGAATGCTCCTCTAATGTCTGCCAGCAGACCATATGTCTCCTTTTGCTATTCTCCTGATGTGGAACTCTGGCGACAGCTTAGGGACGATGTAAATCCCCAAGGCTCTCTCATACACAGATTCCTACTGCTTATTTTCTGCTGTACACTGAGACCTTCTTTCACTGTGACCCATCCTCAGTACTTGACATTCCATCGGGTTAAATTTCATCAACCGTGTATCAGACCAACTTTGGAGTCTGTCTAGGTCTACCTTGTAAGATGATGCAATCCTCCTCGCTCTTCACTTTCTTTATTGCCTTTGCATCATTTGCAGTCACGTTCAGGAGGGAGTCGACTCCCTCTGGCGAGTCATTCAAACGGATCAAGAAGAACAGTGGTCGCAGATCAGAAGCCTACGGCACTCCACAAGTGACTGCAACCCACTCTTCGAGTTGGCTCCTCAGACTTGTGTTCTTTGTTCCCTTCCCATGAAATAATCTTTTAGTTCATGGAAGGAATTTCTCCCTTATTCCCGCCTAGGGCACCCAGCTTATTTGTCAGCTTTCCATGCCGCTCAGTGTCACATGCTCTTTGGCAATCTAGATACAAGCGATCCACTCCTAATATGTTAAATGCATAGACTGTCAATTCCTTCAAGTCAGGGGTAATAAAATATTTCACCGATATCTATGATTAGTAAAAAAAAAAAAAAAAGATGAATAAAGACATCCAGTTTTGTACTAATAAAAGTTTTCTTTCTTAGAATACAGCGGGAGAGCACTTGTTAAATTGGTAGGAAGGAGACTTTCCAGTCGACGCTCTATAAAATTTCTATGGCGATATGTTCTTCCCCATACTTCAGTGTTTCCTTTTCTTACCTTTTTCTTACCAAGAGCTGGGTTCCAAATTCTTCACTGTTAAACTTCGCTCTAACTTTTCACCACAATGCCCTCGTTCCTATGTGTAATTGTTTATTTGTAATTACCTATTTGCGGAAGGGAGTTTTACACTCTTGAACGTTCTCTACTACCTTCAAACTTTGTATATTTCTGTATGTTGTCCGCATATACCATTTCTTCATCTATCTGTTATTCCATTCATCCTCTTGTTCTATGAAAGTACTTTTTTCAAATCTTTTTTAACAAGGTTTTTTATGCTTGCTTGATTTCATGTTATGTCGTCTGGTTCTTCTGTCCCATGAACTGTTCACTTCCTACATTATTAGCCCATTTTAAAAACTGAAAGTTGTGATCAGGTCACCCCTCACGCTTCTCTCTTCCATAAACTTAAGGCCCCTGGCCTTTTCCTGTAACTCAGTTCTCTTGATTCTGGTACCATCCTCCTCTGGACCTTCTCTGTTAGCTCTTTGTGCTCCTTTAGTTGCGGTCACCAGACTCGAGAAGCATATTCTAGTGCTGTTATTGCGTGGGACGTGAACAGCTTGCTAAGTATTTCCTTATTCATGAACCTGAATGCAAATCTAATATCTGTCAGGAAAGAATTGGTCGTCTTAACTATTCTCCCAAGGTGGGACTCTGGTGACTGGTTAGGAACGATGTGTGTGTGTGTGTGTGTGTGTGTGTCCTGAAACTTAACAGACTTGAACTCAAAGAGTTTCTGGTTCAACTCTTTCACAGTCTCACATTTAAGAATATAAGGAACACTGGTGAAAAAGAACATGTAAACTCATGGTGAGCATATACTAATTGTTGTAATTACATTGACTGCGTGTGTCTGTTTATAATGATGATATGCAAATGATTGATTCAGTCCAAGTCGGATGGACAGGTGTACCTGTGTTGGATGTGATCTTTGTTCCCCTCAGGCCCAGGAAGAGCGTCCAGTGTAAGATAGAACACCTCACTGCCTTAACCTACTCCATCCAGATTTTGAGAATATTAAAATAACTGCGTTTTGATGAGGAAAAGTTACCAAATTATGTTTTTCTTTCAAAAGTCTCTGGTGTGCTAATTTCACAGAATTTTGAACAATCAGCTTGTGCTATTTCCCCATTTCTGACACGTGTGTAACAACGTGGATTTGTTGTAAATAGCATCAGAAATGAGAACGTACATGAAAAAAAGAAGAAAGATACTTACGCTTAATGGTCTTGATCTGGTCAGACATGATCTGGTAGAACATGTGGTAGGACCGTTCGAGGGCCTGCTGCGAGATGACGCGAGCCTTCTCCAGCAGGTAGGTCTCAATGTCGGCACCAGACAGCTTGCCGGACGGACCGAAGTGGATACGGATGAACTTACCCTGTCGGTGGGGTGTGTGTGTCAGGTTCAGTGGCTAGGGACACATGAAGGGAGTAGGTGGTGTTCAGGAGGGACAGGAAGCATAGATGTGGCTCTGGGCATAGATCAGGGAAGTTAGGATAAGGGGGCGTTCTCATAAGGTGAGGCAAAGCCAGCACTGAAAGGCCTTAAAGAATAGTATTTTTTTTTTTTTACGTTGAAGGCTCCAGTCACGAACAAAAGTTCACGTCAAGGCCGGGCCTTAATCAAAAAATAGATAACCTTCATGATCATAGAAGGGTAGACTGATAGCTGTAAAATGGAATAATTGCAGAGAAAAAACATCAACCTCTTTAGTAGTATAGTAATTACTGTTCCCGGTGAGGGTAGGGAACGGGGGTGATACTTACGAAGCGAGAGGAGTTGTCGTTACGGACGGTCTTGGCGTTGCCGAAGGCCTCCAGCACAGGGTTGGTCTGCACGATCTGGTCCTCCAGATTCTGTGACGAGAGTAAGAGGCCGTCAGTACCCGTGTTGTGCGGCGGTGGAGTGACACCAAGCGTGGCAAAGGTTTCTAAGTGAAGCATCACAAGCTTAATAACAATTCTAAGCTTAATGGACAAGCTTATTCACATGAGTAGCAGCAAAGGTGAAGCCTTATAGTAAAACTAAGAATCTTCGAAGAAAGAAAGTACTGTACTTAATTACTATGATAATTCATCAGGGTTTCCATAAAACAACAAATTAATCATCAAAGGAAACAGCGGAGATGTTAAAAAAGAGGCCATGTGCTTCAGTGTTTGAGAGCCGTTGGCGCCAGAGTGTGGTTATCAGCTACAGCTGAGCCGAAACGTGGCGGGTTTAGAGCAAGTGTTGCCGCTGGAATCCAGAGAACAAACTTCAGTAGTTGGGAAGAGTAACAGTCAGATATTTTAATTCTTTAAGGACGGGGGGGGGGGATCATCCAACATCCTGGGGATTAACAAAACATTAAAATCTAGTCACTTCGGGTGTTCCGATGGAAGTTTCAAAAATGTCTTAAAGGGTAACAAACTATTATTTCTCGAGCCTCGAGTCTTAATGAGAGGCTTCCTTGGTTCTCACTGTGTCCAGAGAGAGCCCAGGTGTGAGGCAAGGTACACCCCTCAGATCACTACATTACCTGCTTCTTCTCCTCCTTCTTCTTGGTGGAAGCGCCGACATTGGCGAAGTAGGCAATAACTTTCTTTGTGTTCTCAGTCTTGCCAGCACCAGACTCACCACTGCGTTAGAAGAACAGATACATATATATATATAGTTAGCGGAAGCTGGAAGGAGAGAGTGCTGAAGCTGCAGTAACGTTAGAGAGAGAATGGTAGGATTAGCACGGCTGGTGACACACTCAAGGGTAAAGGAGCAGCAGACAACACCAAGGTCTGAGAAGAGCGCGTCACATCCAGATAGGATTTGCATGCTCAGAAGGCGAGAGGCAGCCTCTTCATATAGCATGGTCGCTAATGCTGGAGAGTATGATTGTGCTTGATGCAATAGCAAGATCTTTCACTGCGCAGAAGTGAGCGTCAACAAGCCAAAGAAGCACATACTGAGCAGTAGTGAAGCCATTGTGAAGTTAATTGTGGGCGGGCGCTTATAGCGATCCAGTACAAGATTACTGCCCCAAGTGCAGTTAACGGCCATTGTGTGACAGATATAGCATAGTGCCATGAGACTGTATACAATGCCTTGCTGCAAGGTAAACTTACACCACCGCCGGAAAACTTGAACGTTTTTTCCTTTTTCTTCTCAAAGCTATCAGTTCTCCTTGCGATGTTGGCAAAATACTGGATAACTTTCTTGGTGTTCTCAGTCTTTCCGGCGCCTGACTCGCCGCTAATCGGGTGAGTCAAGGAGAGAGGGAGAGGTAAGAGGAGAGAGGTAACTTTGTTGACAGCGTGGAAGGGAAGGAGGGTGGTCGAGACTCTCGTCCTGACGGAGCCTAGCACCAACCTCCTTCGCCTCCCCCACATCATCAGGCCCCACCCAAAGGGATAAAAATCAGATATTGTCTAATAACACATTCCTAATTATAGTTACCCAAAACAATTAATTATCTGGTAATGACATTTAAACTTTTAGGCTTAATAGTTAAGATTAAGGATAAATAGAAGTAACTGTAATAGTCATTCAAAAACATTCAGTGATTGACTGGATTTTGGACTCTTGTTTTTAGGAAAAAAAAAAAAGGCAAACAGCAGACCTTTCAAAAACCCCAGGGATCAGAAAGGAAATGGAATGAGTCTCATAAATTCCTTGATGAACAAACACTGGAAAATGTCCTACAGATTCCAGACACAAAGGTTCAAAACACAGAGGATATGGATGGTTCAGGTAGACTAGTTAGGGCAAATTGTCAAAGTTTTTTTTACAATATATATATATATATATATATATATATATATATATATATATATATACTATTTTGTACATCATTATGAATCTAAAGATAAAAAATAGTAAGAGATAACTTTTCCTTTACAAATATTCAGTGTTGACTCGAGAGGTTGGTAGTTAGACTTACGTGATCAGCATGGACTGGTTCTCGTGGTCTGGAAGGTAGGAGAACTTGAGTCAGTCGACATCAGACATATCTATATCATGAATTCTCTCTATAAACAAGCCCTCATGACCTCCGCGTCTGTAGCAAGTTTAAAGTCTTTTTCATGAACTGTATTCCAGAAACAAAAAGTCTTGTAGCAGCAAAGGTTTATATAAAATGGTATAGTTTTATATCATGTGTAGTCTTTCCAGTGCAGGAAGAGTTCCTGCATCGAAAATCAGGTACCTCAGCAGCATGTATAAAAATATATATGAGAGCGCCTTGGTTCGGTTCTTGGCCATATAGGGTATAGAGTTGAGCTAGTGCCAGTGGGGGTAGGGTCGAGGTGTCTGCCAGAGCCAAAATAGCTTCTTGGCCGGCCAGCCTCACCTCCCTCCCACCCACCCGCCCACCCTCTGCCTCAGCCTCTCCCTTCCAGGCTTGAGCGCCACCGATGGATTCATATATATATATATATATATATATATATATATATATATATATATATATATCAAATCTCAAAAACGCTGCTGAGGTCAATTTTTACCTTTGAACATGGATATAAACACAATGTGAGTGTGTACGTAACATCGTACGTGTAGTTTCAGAGTAGATGTGCTGTGCTTGTAGTACATGATGTTATGGCGTACTCTTTGCTACAATACAGAGAGGGAAATGGTGGTACATACTCTGCAACATATCCGTGTAGGCACCGTCGGAGATGGCGAAGATGTGGGGCGGTACCTCATTACGCCTCTTGCCCTGGTAGATCTTAATCACGCGGTTGGTGTAGATGGGGTATCGCTTGTAGGGGTTGATGGCGACGCAGAAGAGGCCGGAATAGGTGTAGATGAGCTTGCAGTAGTAGCGGGACCTCAGGTTGTACAGGACGGACGCATCGTTAAGGTAGGTCAGGTTGGACATGTCCTCGCATTTCTCGAACTTGGGAGGGTTGACCTGGTGGACGAAATCCTTCTTGAAGTTCTTGGTCTCGCCGTGGCCAACACCGACGGTCACCAGGTCGCCCTTGGTGCCCTGGATCTCTCCGATGATGTAGCCCTCCTTCTCGTCGGGGACCCAGCAGGTCTTCTTGGCATCGTAGGGTTTGGTCTGGTCGATCCGCTTCTGCTCCAGGGAGACGTACAGGTACTCTGTGGGGTCGGGGTCGGGTCCAGAGCTCTTCAGTACAACGTGGCCAGGCATGTTGAAGGCAGGTGCTTGAAGGCAGTCGAAGTCAAGTCAGACACACAGTACGCCAGAACAGCCCTGGAACTTTCCTGGAACAGAAGACACAGGGACGTCAGCCAACTTCCTTTACGAAAATCCAGACAGCATTCATAAATTAATCAAAATCTAAATTACAGAAGCAAAATTGATCGTAATTTTCAGCGTTGCGTGACAACGCGGAGTCATGCGTCGGTTCCAAACTCGAGTCAAGACATCGCGTGTAGCACTGTGACCCAGCCCGGCAGATGATAGGGGGGCAAGTTATGTTAACGTCAACAGGGGTAACGACTGTAACTAATCAGGTTACGGACGATTCATTGCGAAACCTAAAAAAAAAAAAAAAAATATATATATATATATATATATATATATATATATATATATATATATATATATATATATATTCACTCAACGTAAAATGAAATTGTTTACCAAGTTTTTAGACTTATTACGAAACCAACTCTAAAATTAGTGTTATATTTCACGGGGAAAAGATTAACGCGATGCGAAACACCGACGAGGCATCAAACACACGACTGATATTAGTGCAAGGAAAGTTCAACTATAGATTAATATGACCAGTCATGGAGTCTTTTAGAATTAGCAAAAAAGAAACTAGATATACAAGGCCTTTGGGATTCTCGCTTCCATGACAAAAAAAAAAAATAGGTCTGTGAATGATGTTACGATAAGGGCAGAGAACACCTGAGGACATACAAGACACTTCACAGCACCGCCACGGTCACACGGCTCGCCCGCTCACCCACTACAGGAGGACTGACGAAGGGTTGCTGGGCGTGGCACTCATATACCCAGCCAGGAGGGGCGTAGGGGAGAGTGTAATGGGTGGAGCGGCTGGATGGGTGGCCAGGGTAGACTTGGCAAAGGCACCAACACACCCCAGCAACCTGACACCAATGCTTCGCTATAAATATATATCGTCAGGTGCCGGGGCTACCACCCCACTGCTGCGTGTAGGAGGTGCACAAGACAAGCCTGCCGGTGGCAGGGCAGGAGTGTTAACACCACACAGCCCGGGGGCTGTGGTGAGCACCACACCATAATAATGATGGCGGAGTACCGCACCATCAACGCCGTCTTGTGCTGGAGGGCGGTGTCACGCCTTCCCTTCCACTGGTAGGGCGGGTGCCAAAATAATGATGGTTGGGTGAGTGCCACGCCGCAGGGAAGGCCGAGACTCATCCTGACCTCAACAATAAGGCATCGCTGAAATCCACCCTCACAGATATTTCCAAGCTCTAACTAACGTTTCCCATTCTCAACGACCCACAGCAAATGATCAGCTACCACCCTGCTCATGTTCCTGAACCGCCACGAACCGAGCTCCCAGCATTCGGTTTGTCTTTATCGTCTATAATCCCTCGTGATATAATGATACGACTTCCCTCCTCCAGTTGCGTACGACTCGCCCTCTTTTAGATGTCTCTCCTCCCCGCACGGCCTCGCTCTACTGCCCCCTCTGCTGATGGCGCTTTGGCATCGCTGATGGGAATATCTTACAAAAAATTTACGTTCTGGTTTCCCTGAGGAGATTTTGGCTGGGTGTTTGTCCTGTCTGCCGAGTGTATGGCAGATGTTATTCTTGCAGTAGGAAAGGTGGATATATATTTATCCCCTCCTGTCTTAAGATTATCTCTGTATCCAGTGATTCAACCACTTATGACGCCATTCGTATTAGGGACCTGGCATGTCGGAATATACAAAAACTCTCCTCCAGTCTCCCTCACCATCCATCTTGGTCAGGAATCTTTCCAATCTTTAATTCGTAAGGAGGAGGAGGAGTATTCATTATAAAGTGAGCCAACCTCTCTTTTCATCTTCTACTGTTGGCTCCGTCTGGCTAAAGCTTTACCCAAACCCGAGACCAAAAATTTGTCGCACTAACTTTCCTCCTCATTATGAATCTCAGTCTTCACTCCGACCACCACCATGAATCATGCGAAACGATATTCAAGGGTGATATCATTCTGTCCGTGACTGGTGTTTTTGGTCATCCTCTCTGAGAGACTTCGGGGAATGACCTGTTCTAGCCCTTAATATTTACGAAACTATCGATAGATCTGATCTTAAAACTCCTCAGTTTCAGCTTCCCCCCACATTCTCCTCTATTTATTATTCCCAGCTTTCTCCATGATTGATCTATATCTGTAACTGTTGGTAGGTCATCCACTCTGTTCTTCCTTTCAGCACTGATATTCCTCAGGGTTCTGTCCTGTCTCCTCTCATGCTACTTTTCATTATCGACCTTCTTTATTTTTTTAACAATACCCAATGTACTTTTAAAGTGACGAGTCTACTCCTTTTGAATCTGCTTTATTATTTTATCGTGTTCGATTTACTTTTTGTATTTGAATTGAGAGAGGATTTTTAGGAGTGGCAAATGTAACCGTATTGAGTTTTACACTTCTGAAATTTTATTTCTTCCTCTTTTTCCTTCTAAATCTCTATTAACCTCTTTCATCTATTTTGCTTTTTTTTTTCTTTTTTAGCACACGACGCAGTAAAGATACTTGGCATCACGCTAACTCTTATATCCCTTGAAAGACCTACGTTTCACAGAGTTAAATTTGCATTTACAAGACTGGAAGTCTTGTTCAGATGCAGGAGATTCTTTTCCTCAGAACAGAATGCCGCAATGTTGGTTTACTTTCCCTTTTCTATAGGTATTACTTTGGCTTTTGCTTCCGAGAGCTGGCTGCTTGTGTGCCCCCACCACTAGCTAGACCACGGAATACTCGGCAAGCTGCTGCGTCACATGATT